>JACXGM010020101.1:0-18024 GCA_016801145.1 Umbra pygmaea | reverse complement strand
AGTAGTCCACTATAGATTAGTTTGCCATTAGGGATGCAAACTGAGTGATAGGTTAATGTATTCCAGTTATATTGAACCGGCAGCTGCATAGTCACAGACTGATAGAGAGTAATTATATTGAGCTAAAAGATGCAAAAGACAGCAAACATGATTATAATGATTACCATGGGACCCAGATTCTCTGTAAAATGTCCCGTGACGGTGCTTTGTGGGTTGGTATTGCAGCACTTTACTTGCATTAACCCCTTTTTGGGGTTGTTTTTTGCAGTGTAGGCCTACTTTACTTAACACAGGTTTCATTGTTTGGATGGGACACAGGAAGACAAAGAAACTCCAATGCATAATACAAAGGATATTGACTTGAATTGGCTAAGGGGCCAATGGGAAATTGTCCCTTTACCACACCTGACACAAATGTGTTAAATTCTCAGCTATTTACTGTATATTTACAAATCTGCACGTATTTCTTGGCATTTAGGACGAGTTTTGGAAGCCATCTGATATTTTCCAACTGTTTTAATCTATAATTGACTTATATTTTTTCATGAAAGATGAACCTCTGACCAAGGTTTTCGTTGTGCAGGACCACGTCTCCAGACACCCGTCACAATCCCCAGAAGTTATGCTGCAATAGTTTATGTGCCGGGGGACTAGGGTCATTCTGTCCATTCTCCATTCCCACTTACATTTCATTGGTTTATGTGATGGGGACAAGAGACATATAACGTAATTCATGTTTTCAATTTAATTTTCTCAGAACGTAATTTCTGAGATCTTCTGAGATGTACCGTTGAGTGGACCAGCCTTATTCCAGACCAAAATATAGACATCCATGATTAGTCCATATTTAGTCTGTCCTGACAAGCTTTGATCTGGCCCAAAATATAGATGTCCATCTCACTGAGCGGTCAAAATCCACACCCTAGTATGTTAGTGCGGTGTCACTGAGCAATTTCAAATTACATGCCCATGGACATGCAGGCATACCGTGTCCTATTACACTGTTTGTATTAGTGGTGTGAAACTTTGAGAAACAATTGTAAAAATATGAATTACACAATTCATATTTTTACAATTGTTTCTCAAAGTTTCATTTCTGTTTCATTAAGTGCTCATATACTTCTCGATTTAATGTGTAGTTTGCGGTCTTCTGATTCAAACTACCATGCTAGCTAGCTATCTTAACAAGTCCAGGTGGCTACAGCTGTTTCTTGTCTAAAGTGTCCGTCGAGGGAGGGGCTGTACCAAGCAGCCGCAGTCGGTGGATCTTAATTGGGAACGCCGTGCTCGCATTATGTTTGGGACAGGAGTGAATGTAACGGTGTGTAGCGCATTAAACACATTGTGTGATACCGTTCCATTTCCCCCAGTCCGGACGGTAATGCGAGCCCGGCGTCCCAAATTAAGATCCATTCACTCTGTTCCCGAGCGTAATACCAGCCCGCTGTCCCCGACAGTGACCATGGCTGGTACCAAGGTACACCACAAGCAATTGAATTACAGTTCGGTGTGAGATTTTAAAAGAAGAAAATACAAACAGTGGCCACCAGGTGGCTCTGGTGAGCACATCCAAATTCATTCAAAGCGTTTGACTTGGTTAACCTCCTGCACTGTACAGCATATTTCTCTATTACAGTTCTTCCCAATTGTAATCACACAAAATGAAAAATTTGGCTCATTGTGTCAAAACTCAACAGACAACAATTCTTGACACAAAACCTGGAGATTAACATCTAATTGCCATGTCAAAAAGACATTCTGCAAACAAAACGTAACACTATGACTTCAAAAGGCCCTCTTCGTATCAATAGTAAACACACATGTACATGCACAATAAACAGTAAAAGTAGACACAACACACTGGTCAGCTGTATTGAAGACACTGCTATCGTTTGTAGTTTGTAAACCATTTATATCCCTGCAACCAAGCCACAGGCGGTCATAGACCTTCCACCGCCATGCCGAAAAGAATTCCTCGATCTGGTTGAGGAACAGGGAATAAGGGGGCAGGTTCAGCACCATGAAATGGTTGTGGTTGGCGAACCAGTCCCAGAACAGAGCAGCCTGGTGGAAACTTCTCCCAGATGACAAAGAACATGGGCTGCCCTGGTCCGTCCTGTGTGACCGCGGCATTTAGTGCAACCAGAAATGTCAGTATGTGTGCAGTATTGTAGGGACCCAGGGTGGCATGGTGATGCAGGACCCCCTGACCACTAATGGCGGCACACATGGTGATGTTGCCCCAGCACTGCCCGGGGACGTTCTCGATGACCCTTTGGCCGATGATGTTTCAGCCCCGATGTCTGGTTTTTGCCAGTCTCTTCCTCTGTCTCCTCTCCCTCTTCCCCCTTCTCTTCCTCTGTCTCCTCTCCCTCTTCCCCCTTCTCTTCCTCGTTCTCCTCTCCCTCTTCCCCGTCTCTTCCTCATTCTCCTCTCCTTCTTCCCTCCTTCAGCCTCCATATTCGCGATTTGGTATTTGCGACAGGTGCTCATACCTGATTTCTATGTATAGTGCTACATATGTGACTGATTGCTGTTCAGTAACCAGTTAAGTGTTTTACTGTGTGTGTGGGGGTGTTGCTAATGTCGTGTGTGTTTTGATTATTGAATGGAAGTGCTGACTGCAGTGTTTCATCATTGGCCAACGTGTGTAACATGCAACACTGTGAGTAGTGTTTTGCACCGTGTGTTTCAAAATTGTTTATGGTGCCATGCCAACAATGTGTTTATTCATTTGGTGCCCGTGTGTACGACATGCATGCAAACGGTATGGTTTCAACGCTTTGGTCTGAGCATTCACTTTTAGTGTTTTAGCAATCGGGAAAAACTTTAATTAAATTAGTCATATATGTTCTCCAGTATTTGTCATGTAACTTCATGGGGTGATTCACCTGGTACCATTTCTTTATCAATCTGTCCAGTTAGGAAGCATAAGTGATTTTGAATCAGTGTCACCTGGTGTGGTGCAAATGTAGGTGATAACATGGGCACTGGAGAGGCAATAGCAAGAACGGAATGGTTTTGCAGATGGTGGCCACAGACAATTGCTCTCTCATTATTCCTGACTGATTCTTCTTCAGTTTTGCATTTTGCATGTGTCCTTGTCACTACTGGTAGCATGAGGCGGTACCTGCAGACCATTCAGGTTGCACAGGTAGTCCAGCTCCTCCAGAATGGCGCATCCATTTGTGCCGCCGCATGAAAGTTTTCTGTGTGTCCCAGTACAGTCTCAACATTATGGAGGAGATACCAGGAGATGGGCCATTACACAAGGAGACCTGGATAGGGCAGTTCAAGTGTATCAAACCAGCATCAGGACCGGTATCTGCTCCTTTGTGTGAGGAGGAACAGGAGGAGCACTGCCGGAACCCTACACAATGACCTCAGCCAGAGTGTGTAGGCAGTTCCTGGATGACAAATAAATGGATGCCATTGACTGGCCCTCAAGTTCCCCAGACCTGAATCTAATTGAGGACCTCTTGGGCGGTATGTAGCGCTGCATTCAACTCCGCCAAGTAGTGTCACATACTGTCCAAGAGCTCACAGATGCCCTGATCCAGGGCTGAGAGGAGATCCCCAAGGACACTGTCCGCCATCTCATCAGGAGCATGCTCAGACCTTGTCAGGAGTGCATACAGGCTCATGGGGGCCATACACACTACTGAGTCACATTATGAGTTGCCGTAATGAAATTAACCCAAGTTGGAACAGCTTGTTATGTAAATGGTTTACTTTGATTTTAAGTGTAAGGTTGGATCCATTCAATGGGCTAAGTTGCTGCTTTGCCGGACAACTACGTTACAGTGGCCAGGGTTACATCTTGGTCACAGTATTTCCGACTTTGCTCGTAACCCCAGCACAGGGCAGAGCAATTTGGTTCAGCGCTGCCCAAATTGCTATACACTTGGTATTTTTATTTGTGGCCCAAAAAAAGACATAAGTCACGTAAATCATGGACATAGACTCATGGACAACTCTGCATAACTCAAGAACATCTAAATGCATTCCCTGATGACAGTGTGAGCAACTTGTTACTGATGCCTTGATTTGTTTTATTCTGAGTTGATCAAACACATGTCTGTGGCTGTCACCATGAGTGAGTGGGGCTTCTTGTCTGGAGAGTTACTATAGCAGTGGTGTGCCTGAATCATGCTAAGCATTACAACGGCCCTATGAATACAGACCCTTCAGACACATTTTCACATGCTAAGCTTTTTCATAGAAACACTGACTTTACTGCAACACAGACACATACACACACATAAACACACACACAAACACTCTAGAGTTCACAATGCTTTCAGCTGCATTGTTTAAAGTAAGTGACATTCTCGTGAACTGTGGCACTTTGATGAATAATTGCAGATGGAATAAGGGGGAATTACAAAAATGATGTGTTGGAAAGAGAAGATAGAAAGTCGAGCTGGGAACCTCTCCATCTCGCCCTCTTTCACCTCCTCCAACACCGCCCCAGCCTTTCTGAGGATTCAAACCAATTTAAGAGCAGCAGCACAGACTATTATCTATTTTCCAATTAAGAAAGATACACAGTTTTTTTATGTGAATGGCAACTGTCTGGTAGGGCTTGGTAGTTATTTGAGTCTGTCCCAATTTGCATTTATAGTGTTTCCCTCTGAAGTTATTTAGATGTGTTGCGATTCTATTGTTAACAATGGCAGAATTTGTAAACAGAGCCTCTCATTAAAGAAGTAGCTGCTATCATATACCAGGATACCAGGTTGGCTGGAGTACCGTTTTAGAGGATGTCAACCAACAGGGATGTAAGTCAGTCAAGAAAAAAAAATTAAGACACTTCTTATATGAATGACTAGGGTGGGGGATGGGGGGGTCCGACTAATCTATGGAGGAGTTAAATACTGTAACCAGTGACGGCTGGTGGTGATACTGGGTGGGTGGGATAAATGCATTATCCATCCATCAAAAGTTCACATTGCATCAATAGCAGCATCACAACCGAGATACCAAGTTACAACAACAACACTATACACTGTATACCTTGCTAAAGCAAGTGTTCTACCACAACACTATAGGCCCACAAGAATGGCCTTATGGCAAGAAACTCTATATGTATCTGTCTTTCTCACATAGACACACACATACCATTTGACAATTTTTCTATGTACAAATTAGCACTTGCCATATGCAAGATTGATGGAACAACAGGCTACATGATAGTACAGCATGCTCTATTATAGCCTACAATGTCAGAGAAGGGGCCACCTAGGGATGCACTACAAATTGTATTCAAATTTTAACGACTGCCAATAGGTAGGCCTGTTGCAATATGCAATAAATCAATTAATCGCATGATAACTAAAAATAAGCTCGATAATTTTTCAGGCTGCAATAATTTTGCATTCCTAGCAAAGGAAGGTGTCATAGATTGGTAAACATATTCCGTTGCACTAATAGCGTTATGAGCTCCTATTTTGTACACTATACTTTTGTAAAATATAATGTAGGAGATCAAGGGCAAAAGTGAATGTAGTGTGTCTCTGTGTTGTAATAAAAAAACGCTCTTACCTGTCATTTCACGACTTTCCATCAGACAAATATCATAAAAAACAAATGTGTAAAATATGTTAAATGTGACGAAGGCAACACATTTAAATTGAAGTGCCGGTCTCCGTTTGTGTGTGGGCAACATTTAAACTGTGATGACTTAGGTTTCCAGCTGATAGGGTTAATAAAGCACCTAAAAACTGGAGTTTTACCTCCGTTTTGTCATTGGATTAATATCCGATCCCCGACACGATATTCTGTACTTTGAAGTGCAAGCGCTTGGTATGGAGTCAGTGTCAGAGATATAGAGCATCACCAACCTGCTAACTTCTGTGTGACAGCTAATAATGCTAATATAAACTAAGCAGCTTTTGAAAACCGCTACCCAAATCTTCCTCCCAGTAAATGCTATATTTTCATTCAGGTGATAATGATAGTGACATGTTTTATTTATTATGGTAGAAAATGTGGTAACACTTTATTTCAATAGTCTGTAATGCATCTACAGATTGACTATCAATAACGTGTTAATGTAAATGAACTAAAACTAATCTTGAACCTCATAATTTGAAGCCCTTCTCTGTTTTTATTAATGTTTTGTTATGGACTCAACATTTATAATTCATAACTCCAAGGCCAAATCAATGTTTGGCAATGTTAAAGAGGTGGAAAAAAATTGTTCAACGTCCATTGCCGACGCTATAGACTAGAAATCAGTTTACCCAGTTTACACATTAGAACATTCGCTGTGAAAAAGGCCTATAGATACTACTGTCTTTATCACAACTGTTTTGCAACAAATTGTGTCAAACATCATGTCCTGAATAAAACAATTTGGTACAGTAAACACAGCAAAAATTATGGTCATTATAGAAGAGAAACAGGCAATATGTAGACAGGAAAGAGCCCAAAATCACATGAAATACGTTCTGAGGGAACTATTTTGTAAAACCAAAATATGTTAAATTTGAAAGTATCAGAAACAATTATGTTACGTTCATAGGGAACTAAATTTAACACTCGAATAACGTTAAATATGAACATATGAAGATCATGACGTAGCATGTAAATAGCGTAGATTTTGCTACGGTGGAGGTCGGGGACGGTGGATGGGCGTATAAATCTGCGACTTTAAATCTGCAACTTTCATGCAAGTGTTTGCAAGTTCAAATCCAGACAGACACTTTGTGTGTGTTTTGTTCTACATTGCTGCGTGTTGCAGACAGGCGATTGTCAGTTTTTTTGTAATGTTAACCATAAACTTAACTGTTAGTAACCTCATGCTTAACCTTAACCGTTAGTATTCCCATGCCTAACCTTAAAGGAATACTTCACCGCTGGAGAGATTATTTAAATTGGGTAATTTATGTATTAGAAACTTAAAAATGTCTAGAGGTTGGAGCCTTCTAGTTTGAGAAAAGCCAGAAAATGTAGTTTTGGCCCATAGAATGAAAGCCAACAACTCCCAGAATGCACTTGCTTTCCTGCTCAACGAGGCCACTCCCAGGCCCCGCCTAACGGTTAGAGATTGCAGGAAATCGAAACTGAAAAGATGCCGTTTTAAGCTGTTTTATACCATCAAATATACGGCGTAGGTTACCGTACCAACGTTTTATTTATTCTTGTCTTGGCTGGCACCCCATGTAAGACGACGGTTTACAGAGTCAAAGTTTTCACATAAGGTAAATATTTGTATTCTGAACCTCTGTGTCTTGGTAAGCTAGCTAGCTAGCTCGCAGTGCTACCATACTAGCAATGTTATGCTATTTCCACATCAAGTGTATGCGTTAGTTACGGTTGAATACAAAGATTATGCTTTTGTGAAACCAAAATTACACCAAATTGTGCAGCTGTAACAATACCTACTTATGTATATGTAATAGATTGCAATTATATTATGTGTAATACGTTAATCATATTTAGCTGGCAAGTTATACAAACGCAACAATGTTGCTATTTGAATGTAGCAATATCTCGTATTCATAGCTTTGCCAATCTGTGCATAAACACTGAATACCTGAGTTGTATGTATAATTGTAAAGATTGACTTACAGCTTACTAAGTCTACTTGCTTTTTCTTTCATAATCATAGGATGGGATTGACTCTTCAAACTCCACAGCTTCTACACACAATCTTCTGCTTCGTCCATCCAGTATTGTTACTTTACCAGTCAGCTAAATGTCACCGGCCTATTATGAATAATTCTGTTTATTGACAACTCATTGTTTTCGTTCACATGAAAATGTATTAGCATTGAATGTAATAGATTTGTGTTACTTGACTTCAATTATAAGATTATGAAGGACTAATTTTGGAAAGCCTTTCACGTTTGTGTCATAATATGTTGATGTTGTAGGTCAAGCAAATAATCAAAATAATAACAATTCTCAAATAGTCTGTGTCATGGTGCATTTGTTTTTATATTTTCAGCACATGCCATTTAAAAGTTATGTGAATGGCCCTGCTTTATACCACTGGTTCTCAAACCCCTCCACAAGGAATCTACATGTATGGGGCAAAACGGTTGTAAATATATTTAAATGAGAGAGATGGCTTTTGGGCTAACCTGATGGACTATGCATAACCTGCATTTATTATCTTCATTAGAGATGTTCATTCAACTGGAATATTTGTAGAAGCCTAGGCTGCTGCTTGCATTGAAGTCTAGTCATTTTTTTGTATGTTTTTTCTTTATTTTTCAAGAGGCCAGATTTACACAGGTAGCCCAATTCTGATTTGACAAGACTGGATAGACTTGCACCTTTTAAAGAAAATGCAATTCAGGACCATATTAACAGAGTAGCTTAGTTGCTCCTCATATGTAGTAGGGTGAAGTCAGCTAAAATGTGCAACTTTTTGTAAAGGGCTTATAATACCATCAAATAAGCTATGCATGAGATCTAATGTAATTTTTCAGCCCTGCCTGCCTTAAAAACTAAGACCAATCAAAACTCTTGTTACAAGTCAACAAGTGTTGAGGCAACAATGTAATATAAGTTATTGTGGATTGCTGTAAAGATTTTAAGACATGACGCTACAACATTATTTGGCCCATTTTAGCTGACTTCACCCTACTTTCCTCCAATTTAAATCACTATTTCTCTAGGCAAATACAAACTAATGGAGCAACACTAAGGACTATAAACAGGAACCACAACCAATGTGAGTTCAAACTTATAATTATAAAACATAATATGAACAATTTCACACTGATAGCTCATCCAGAGCTTTAACAGTTTATTTATAGCAGCAGTACCGCCCGTCAGGAGCTCGATAGCTGTCTGATGTCCTGAATAACACAGGCGGGTAAAGAAAGACAATAGCATTTCCCCAGTCTCTCGCTTTCCAGGACCAATTGCACAAAGTGACGGTAGGTGTTAGCCAATAGTCTACAAAACAGTAAGCACAACGTTAGCAATGCAAGTTATTTGCACCTACAATAGGCTAGCTAGTATGGATGTATGCTTACTGTTTTGTTGGTCAATACAAATGCGTTCACAATAGCCCAGTCACGCGTTTCCAAACGAATGTATTTCCATGAGACTGGTCTGTTGTGAACACATTTTTATTTACCTACAAAATAGTAACCACAACGTTCGCAATGCAAGCTATTTGCACCTAGAGTAGGCTAGCATAGATGTATATATATACATATTGTTAGTGTTTATATTATCACACTATGATATTTGTTCGCTATAAGGTTTATGATTAAACATATGAAAATGTGCAAACATATAGACTATCACTTAGAACTGCATAAGGCCATAACTTTTTTGAATAGAGAACTACTGGTGTTTTATGGGTGGTGGAGAGACAGTGGAAAGTTACGGAATGTGCAGAGCAATAAAAGGAGGTCAAGCTTGAGCCAGGCACGGGCTGGTACAATTGCTATTCTGCCTACCCCCCACCCAAGAAACAGAGACGAGACCGCGCTGAGAGAGCAAGTCTGCTCTAGGGCGCCTCCAAAGGTAGGGTGAGTCTAAACCACGCCCTGCCTCGACCATATAACGAAGAACTATGTGGAATCAGACCAGACTTCCCTGACCATCCTGTGTGGTGTGTCAGAGAGTCCCATGTACATGAAGATTGCATTTATTACCCATTAAACTTATACTGAGAACTTAACCGTTTGTCAGCGAGTTACTCTTTTTACCAATCAACGAACACGTGTAGTTCTGCTCAAACTACTAACATGGTGACCCCGACGTGATTTGGTAAAAGAGGTTTTTTAGACTAAATAGCAACAATTTCTATTTGACCGACCTGTGGAATATTTTCCTTTACCAGACCTTGACGAACGGAATGACAGAACTCTCTCACAATCATTGGCCACTTAACTAAAAGGTAAGCAGATGCCTATTGTTTATACTGAAGATCTGCACATTGGACTTACCAATATTGATTTGTGAGATTGTACTGTCTGCCTGTGAGTACCCAAAATTAATAGATATTAAGTCCTATAAACTGATGTATTACTAAAGTAATAACTGCAATCTTATAGGGTCCCTTCATGGTTTATACACGTGTCCAATGAAAGAGCGCTATTAGCCTTAACAAGACAGCTGAGAAGTACGCTTGAGATATGCGCAGATGGTTTATACACGTGTCCAATGAAAGATCGCTATTAGCCTTAACAAGACAGCTGAGAAGTACGCTTGAGTTATGCGCAGATGATTGTTAACAAGAATATTATAGGGTCCCTCCATGGTTAATACACGTGTCCAATGAAAGAGCGCTATTAACTGTTGACAAGAAAGCTGAAAATTATGTTTGAGTAACAGTCCAAGGTTTATGTATTGTTGTCTATGTCTCATGTCATTTATTGAATTGTATTGATATCATATGTGGTAAAACTTTTTGTTGTTCAATCGGTAATTGATATATATATATTGTGTACACTCATTTGCCAATATGGACCGAACTATCAAAACCCTAGAGTCAACCCTGATGAAAAATGGGGGGACGAATGGGAAGAAATGGAAAAAGAAGAAGAAGAAGAAGAAGTTTTATTTATATAGCGCCTTTCCATAGCTCAAGGCCGCTTTACATTATACACTACAAGACATTCAGACATACGTTACAGTCACATGGAAACAGATAATCACATCATACAAAATGTATGTTAAATAGATATGTCTTTAACTGAGTCTTGAATATAGCCATGGATGAGGCACTACGTATTGTAAAAAGGGAATTAAATTATTGAAAGGGTGGGTAGATGAAGGGCTAATTCTGGGGCGGGACGGTATACCCCAAAAGGGAGAATATATTGCCATTTTAACCAGTATAAAGAGGAAATTGGGGAAGACCAAATTAGACTGGCAAGAAAAAGGGGAGCCCCAAAAGGGTAAATATAGAGATGAATATGACAAATGGACTCTGAAAGACCAAATAACTGTGTCCATGTTGGCAAAATTAAAATGTATGAGCTATGATGCATCTACACCCACTGCACCACCACCATACACGCCTGTGGGCACTATGGCCCCGCAGATAAACTTCACAGAGGACTTAGAAGTAAAAGGGACTGTAGAGACTGAAAAACAGACACTACAAGACAATGGACTGACAGAGACCGCATCCCTGCTAGACATGAGCACCTCACCATCAAACCCATCTTCATCGTACCCCCCGATACCTGTCTACCCGTCACCCAGACGCGACCCATCCAGGACCGACCCATATCACGACATAGCAGAAAAAGACAGGATGTCAAGAGAGAAAAGAGAGATTTTGTGCAGAGAACTAGGTTCAGTGGTAGAATCTGCAAGGACAACTGTTGCTGGTTGTAGCTCGGGGATGTAGCGACCCATGACCTCTAGTGAGGGAAGCATAGCCAGTGATGGGGGAAGGTACAGAGGAAGCTTAGAGTTAAAAAGAGAAAAAGAAAAGGAGTGGGGCAGAGACGACTTGAAGGAAGAGGAAGAATGTGAAAAAGTGGTGGGGCTGACAGGAAAGCCTAAATTTATTGAGGTAGTAGCCCACCACATAGATAGACACAGAGAAGGGAAGGAGAAAGAAACTGATGAGGCTAGCCAACTACAGCTAAAGCTCCTGAGGAAACAAGTACAAGATGACAAAAAAAGAAAAAAAACTATGATGTTACAGACCATGGCCCCTACACAAGACCCAACCACTTTTCTGATACAAGTTATGCAAGCCCTAATGAGTGGTGGGGGCCAAAACCCACCTAGACAACATATACAGCCACACCAACAAACGCAGAAAAGGGGGGAATGGAGCAGAGGAGGCAACCAACAAGGAAGAAAGAACCAAGGATGTTTCAACTGTGGACAAACGGGACATTGGAAACAGAATTGCCAGACTGTACCTACCACTCCATGTCCTCGATGTGGACAAATGGGACACTGGGCCAAAAGTTGCCCTACTCATCCCAACCGACCCAGAGGACAAAGGCGTGGAAGCAGGGGAGGTTACCAAGGAGCAACCTGTTTTCTTAACAACCAATATCAACAACAGCAACAACAAAATAAGCCTCCGAACCAAGACATGATGCCATTCACTGGAGTGCAAAGTGGGGCTGAACAATATGAAGAAGACACCTACTGATGGTGCCCTTAGGCCCCCGTGAACCCCAGAGGGGTCACAATCATAACGTTTCCTCCGGGGGTTGAACCCAGAGTCATGTGCACAATTGACAATTGCACAGTCTCAATGTTAGTAGATACAGGATGTACATGCTCCTCGGTACAAGAGCATTTCCCAAACACTGATAGAACTAAACACATTTTAAAGGGGTCTCGGGGACTGTCATGGAAAACATTACGCTGTCCCACTACAAATACAGTGGGGCACCAACTACTACACCCCAGAATGTGTCAGCCTTTTAGGGAGAGATCTACTGGGTCGAATAGGCTGTACTCTCTATTGTGACGAAGCAGGCCTACATGTCACCACCCGTCAACCTGGACCCCTGTCACCCACAGCCAGAATATTATTCATGGGGGAACCAGGGGAAGACCCGTATGATGAAGTCAATATGTCATACATTTACTGGCTAAAGCTAAAGACCACAACCATTGACACACCCCGTGCATGTGCAGAGTTCAACAAGTGGCGGCCTTGGGTTCAAACCCTAGGGGCCTATTACCTACCTGAAGACCCTCCACATGTCACCATGAATTACACCAAGGACTTGGACGAATGTTATGAAGAGGCGTGGGAAGAAGGAATGATGCCTCGCAAACCAACCATAACCACCGTTAATCTCTACATTTTACCAGAAGGAGCAGCCTTCTCATGTACTGTGTACGACGAAGAAGACACAAAGAACTTAAAACCAAGCTGGTTTGTGCTGTCCTCTGATTCTACACCCCATGTCACCATGATGGTTGGATACGGCTATGAGGCCAGGTCCCTGGGACCTGCCGTGAAGAAAGCTGCAGTTTTGGAATGGACCCGCATGTCCGTACCATATGTAGAGACATGTGGCAATGACAAACACACTTTGTGGAGAATCAACATTAAAGTGCAGGACAAGAGCACACCTGAGTTTGTGAGAAGGCCACGATACCATGGAAGAGAAATGACAGACCACCCAGATGCTTGCAACATTTTACAGAAAACACCAGAACACTTGTGGTCAACCGGCCCTGAAGATGTAGGCCTGCTGACAATAGAGCCCATCTGCATTCAACTACGCCAAGACCTGAAACCAGAAGACACACCGGTGAACAGAAAACAATACCCGCTGAACCAAGAGAAAACATCAGGCATAATGGGGACTTTCTCTGGATTACGGAAGGCTGGAGTTCTAATACCCACCAATTCACCATGGAATACACCTATCCTACCCGTCCCAAAGGGGGACTCAGGTGTCTACCGAATGGTACAAGACTTTAGACCAATCAATGAAGTTACCCAGCCAGATGTGTTCCCAGTACCAGACGGTTACCTGGCCCTGTAGAACATCTCACCTACACAAGAGTGGTTCACTGTCATTGATTTAGTCAATGCATTCTTCTGCGTGCCACTACACCCTGACTCTCAGCCCCTGTTCGCTTTCACCTACCTAGGCCAACAATACACTTACACCAGATTACCTCAGGGTTACAGGGACTCACCTGGCATATTCAACGCAATCCTAAAGGAACACCTGGCTGATCTGGAACTACCGGATGGTGTGACACTTATCCAGTACGTAGACGACCTCTTACTGGCTGCACCCACCGCAGAGACCTGTCTGCAAGCCACACTGTCACTACTGCTGAGACTCGCTGAATGTGGCTATAAAGTCAAGAAGGAAAAAGTACAGTGTTGCAGGAGACAAGTCAACTTTCTAGGACACATTCCGACAGCAGCTGGACAAGCCATCTCTACCTCACAGAGAGCTGCCATACTCAGCCATCGGAAACCTTCCACTGTCCAGGGCCTGCTGTCCTTCCTGGGACTGGGCGGATACAGCAGAACACACATCCCGGAGTTCACCTTGAAGACTGAACCTCTTAGAACTATTCTGCAACAGGCCGGACACAGGAACTTGACCGCAACCCTCCAATGGACTCAGGAGGCTGACATGGCATTTACCACCCTGAAACAGAGCTGATCAACAGCCACAGCCCTGGCTCTCCCCAATTACACAATGCCATTTTGCCTTGACGTTTCTGAAAAAGACGGCTATGTCCATGCCGCCCTTTACCAGAAATGAAAGGGGGAGAGACAGGTACAACACTATCACAGTGCAAAACTTGAAAACATTGAAACCGGTCTGACTGACTGTGAAAGATATGTGGCAGCAGTAGCCAACGCAATCACGAAAACTGAACACATTGTGATGAGACACCCGCTGGAAATTAACACAAAACATGGAGTAAAGGCATTCATCACATCCAGAATGTTCAGACTGTCAAACAAAAGAAAAAACAACATCACCAAAAAAGTGGCCACCCCACACATAACCTATACATCAGAACAAGCCAACATGACAGATAGCATGGCAGGAGAAGGAACAGTACACAACTGTGAGGATATTGCTGCTAAGACTGTCAAGATCAGAATGGACCTATCCAATGAACCAAGAACTACTGGAAAACAGATATTCACTGATGGATACTGTTACCGCTCAACCACTCCAGGAGAAGGTAACATAGCAGCGTACGCCATAGTGGAACAGACACCAGATGGAAGACACACCACCTTGGAAGCAGAAAAATTAGCCCCAAGCGAATCATCAGCGCAGCTAGCAGAAATAAGGGCACTAAGGAGAGCTCTGGAAAGACATGCAGGAGAAGAAGTAACCATCTACACTGATTCTGCCTAAGCACATGGCATAGCACACATTGATGGACCCCAATGGGAAAGGTGAGGATTTGTCACCAGTTCAAATGAACC
Organism: Umbra pygmaea; assembly: GCA_016801145.1. Taxonomy (NCBI): domain Eukaryota; kingdom Metazoa; phylum Chordata; class Actinopteri; order Esociformes; family Umbridae; genus Umbra; species Umbra pygmaea. Next base: position 3,149 of record JACXGM010020101.1, on the reverse strand, counting down.
CATCAAACACAAGACAGAAGTGGAAAAAAAACAAGTAGTAAAGCTACCAGCCAAACTAGCCATTGTAAAATGCAAAGGACACAGCAAAGAAGGAACCAGAATAAGAGCTGGGAGCGACGCAGCTGATCAAGCAGCAAAAGAAGCAGGTGGATACTTGTCAGGAGAGATGATTGCCAGAGCCATCCCATTGGGGCCCCCATTGACACTAGACGTTATCAGACAGCTACAGGACAACGCTGGCCCATATGAGAAATCTGTGTGGGGACAAAGAGGGGCGGATGTGAATCAAAATGGAATCTGGATGTCAGCTGTCACTGGAAAAACTGTAGCACCTGCCAAGCTTTGTAGAGCATTATTGAGAGAGGAGCACAACAAGACACACTGTGGGAGCAAGATGTTAGTGACCAAAGTAGGAGCAGGATGGTGGAATCCATACATGACTGACATGGCAAAGGAGACAGTACTTAGTTGTAAGATATGTAATCAGTACAACAATCGTAATTCCCTAGCCAGCCTGATAGGGAGCTACCCCATTCCCGACGCACCATTCAAAGACATTTGTATTGACTTTACTGACATGGGGATTGACCAAAGAGTGGGAGGGATACGGTATTTACTAGTAATGGTAGATATATTTTCCAAGTGGGTTGAGGCAACTCCCACCGCAATAGAGGTCGCAAAGACTGTAGTCCAGTGGTTGAAGCGAGAGCTCATACCTAGGTATGGAGTTTCTGCTTTGATCAGATAATGGCACTCATTTCAGAAATGAACACTTACAAGAAGTTGAACTTGCATTAGGCATTCAACACAAATTTGGCTCTGTCTACCATCCCCAATCACAGGGGTTGGTGGAAATGGCCAACCAGACAATGAAAAGAAAAATGGCAAAAATCATGGCAGGCACTAAACTGGCCTGGCCTGAAGCATTTACATCTAGCTTTAATCGCAATGAGGAACTCACTATGCTCAGACACACATCTCTCACCGCATGAACTATTGACAGGAAGACACATGCCAGGTCCACCCATAGACAACCCACACATACATGGAATAGATATAGCCAAAGTCAAGTATGATGATTACATGAGTGCACTAACTTCTCTGTTGGCCAATCTTTCTAAATAGGTGGTGAGTATCAGGACGCCAGAGGAGCCTACTGTTCCCCAACCTAAAGTTAAAGTTGGAGACTGTGTGAGATTGAAGGTCCACTCTGGGAAGTGGACAGAGGCCAAGTGGAAGTGACCATTCCAAGTGAAAGAATTATCCACACACTCACTGAAAATACAAACAGACAAAAAAGGACACATAGTTTCACAGAACCCATTGTAGCACAGCAGATCCACCCGCACGTACATTAGACCAAACAGTCACTGATCTACACTAAATCATTATATGTTTAACATTGGTTATCATAATGAGCTGTGGTATATGTATCTTGCCCTGTTTCAAGAAGTCTCTAACAGCTGCTGGCAGGGAGCTGTTGTCATGATGCCTCTCTTACCACAAGACCCAGACCCAGAGCCAGGGACAGAAGAGTATTATAGGCAAAGGATAAGTTTGCCGGGGGTTATGACATATTTGAAGTCAGAGAAATTGATGAGTGACACCTTTAAGGTGTCAAAAGGGGGATTTCGAAACTGAGGGTTTTTAGTTTCCTGAGTGACTTGTAGGCAACTCAGCACAGATGCAGCCTGCCGGCAGCTGTGGAGCACTGAGGGGGACATGGTTTAAGTTAGTCACACCCATAAGGTGTGAAAAGGGGGACTGTTAGTGTTTATATTATCACACTATGATATTTGTTCACTATAAGGTTTATGATTAAACATTTGAAAATGTGCAAACACATAGACTTTCACTTAGAACTGCATAAGGCCATAACTATATTGAATAGAGAACTACTGGTGTTTTATGGGTGGTGGAGAGACAGTGGAAAGTTACGGAATGTGCAGAGCAATAAAAGGAGGTCAAGCTGGAGCCAGGCACGGGCTGGTACAATTGCTATTCTGCCTTGCCCCCACCCAAGAAACAGAGACGAGACCGCGCTGAGAGAGCAAGTCTGCTCTAGGGCGCCTCCAAAGGTAGGGTGAGTCTAAACCATGCCCTGCCTCGACCATATAAAGAAGAACTATGTGGAATCAGACCAGACTTCCCTGACCATCCTGTGTGGTGTGTCAGAGAGTCCCATGTACATGAAGATTGCATTTATTACCCATTAAACTTATACTTAATAGAAGTAAGAATATAGCCTAATAGCAAAAAGTGCAGCTGAAACATAAAAAAACACCTTAAATATGTTGGCATATAACATAATTGAAGTTTTCAAAATAGTTTCCTTAGAACAAATTTGGGAGAAATTCTGAGATGTACGGTTGACAGGAAAGGAAAATGTGTGATAGTCTTTAAGAGGTCTACAGGCCTGGTCCTACCTTATCTGAAGAGAAACTCACATCGACATAAACAGGACACAAACAGTTAAATCACCACATCATTGAAATCCTGTGACATCTGGATGAAGTCTGGCTCAATAGACAGCACATAGCCAGTGTGTTCAGCCTGTCATCTCCCTTAATACATGTTAACTTCTTTACCAAACATTGATAGTATTACGTTACTTACAATGTCTGTTGCTAAATTATTATTTCCTAATGTTAACGTGCTTGCCATTAAAGTGTTGCACAATTCTGTTATGCCCAGTTCATCTTTAAGCTTAGCTAGTAACTGTTCTACTTGTAAGAAAATATTTCAAGTTTTTGCTATCTTAAGTTATTGAATTCCAGCAGAATTTAACACAGAATTGTTATGAATCAAAAACATGTTTTCTAGGGCAAACCAAGGTAGGTTTTCCAATTTAAGATGAGCTCTACAAATATTGGTCACTAGTTGTAAATGTGGTGCCGTGGGGACAAAAATGTTCCCCAAAAATAACAATTATTGTGCTGTGTCAAATACTGTTTGTGGCCCATGTTATCAAAACCACTCACTTATGAACTTGTATATTCATGACTGAGTGATTCTACTTATAGATTATGCACATATAAATGACAGTACACATCCAGCTGCAAATTTGGGTTTTAAATATTATTATTTAGTTATTTGCAAATGCACGACATTTTATTTATGAAAATAAGTGAATTTTGTATTTTGAATGC
>JACXGM010020100.1:0-17966 GCA_016801145.1 Umbra pygmaea | reverse complement strand
CCATATTTTGGCCAGCCAACTATAAGTTATCTGTAAAGAGGAACATGACATGTGCAACACAGTGGTATGTGTATACCAAAGTTTCCCTTTATGGGACAGTCAGGAAAACATCAAATATCATACTATTTGGTCCATTGGCTGGTGTTTTACATTAGGTGTTCCGTTGGTCTTTACATTCAGGCTGTGTGGTCCAGGAGGAAGGGTGATGCTTCACACCTCCCTGCATCCTCTGTATTTGCGTCTCTAAAGAAGCAACTCCGGGCAGGAATAGGTGTGGGGTAGTCAACCAGGTTGAAATCTGCATATCTGTACTGTAAACACTTTAAACTTCCACTACACCATTGACAGAAGACAAAATGAAAAGTCCCACCTTCGAATTATATTACAAATTTCTCTGGGTTTGAAAGTTGGTGGAAACATTGAGGATAATGTAAGTACACAACTAAGAAATATATATAATATAGATATTGTGATGTTCGCTTTTTTAATTCAAAGTACTTCTTTTGTTATTGTTTTGGAAAACTACATATTGTACCTTTAAAGGACATCTCCTACACCATCAACATCAATGACTTTTAGATTTTTTGATTTGGCTTTTGTAAAATTAGTTATAATGCATAAATGATGTAAAAAATGATCAATAGCTCTGACCCCATACAACCTCTTTCAAAACAATATTTTCACATGTGTTAAGGGACATCTCCTACACCATCAACATCAATTATTTTTTTATTTGGCTTTTTTAAAATCAGTATTAATGGCTAGAATATAGCAATAATAGTCAATAGCTCTGATCTCATACAACCTTTTTCAAAACAACCTTTTCACATGTGTTAAGGGACATCTCCTACACCAACAACATCAATTTATTTGATTTTTTGATTTGGCTTTATATAAATCAGTTTTAATGCATAAAATATATCAAAAATGGTCAATAGGTCTGACATCATACAACCTCTTTCAAAACAATCTTTTCACATGTGTCAAGGGACATCTCATACACCATCGACATAAATTATTTATTATTTGGCTTGGCTTTTTTTAAAATCAGTATTAATGTATAGAATATAGCAATAATGATCAATAGCTCTGACCTCACACAACCTTTTTCAAAACAACCTTTTCACATGTGTTAAGGGACATCTCCTACACAGTGGTGGGCCGTCAGGGCCTGCAAGGTCTTCTCTGCAGGCCCAAAGATAATCAGAATCAGAAATTTATTTTTGTACTTCTTTAATATATTTTTTAATTAACACTATATATATTTTACAAAGTTCATTTAAATTAGTCTATATGGTGATTTCATTGGTAAAGTACATTATTTTCAGTTGCCTTACTTTTAGTGCAGCTCATATAAATGAAAGCTTTTATCCAATAAGATTTTTTCATCTGTCTTGTCTCCGGGTAGACTGGGGCCTTCAGAATTCCGAGTGAATACCATCTGCTGTTGAAGCCCATCAGGATCATGTTGATGATTGTCATATTTTTAACCAATCAGATTTAGACTTTACCATGTTGGGTGTGTTCTTTGACCAAGTAAAGCGTTTCTGCAGGCCTAGCCTTACGTCAGCATCGTTTCTGTTGCTGATAGGAGGGGCAGTTCAATAAAGTTCTGCAAAAAAAAGTTAAGAAAAAGTTTGCCATCCGAACAACAACTAGCTTAGCTCTCCCAGCTTAGCTCTCCCTTCTCCGATTTCTTTAAACTTTAAATTTTTAGATTGTTAGATTTTTTACTTTTAGCAGAAAGTAAGATGGAGGTGAAGAAGTAGCTTTGGTGGCGAATATAGGACTGGGCAGGATCGACTCTCAGCACTGGGCAAGATCTTTTATTGGAACTTAACGCGTGGTGTACAACCGCGTCATAGAAGTCTTTTTAAAAGAGAAAGGACTTTGTTTTCAAATAATGAGCAGCTTTGGTGAGTTTGATGTATTTTTATATATTTTTACTAGCAGGGCCTTAAACGTACAATATGTAATTTTTTGGCCGCCAGGGGGCTCTCAATCAAAACAATAGCAAAAGATGTACTTGGATGACGTCGGGAAGATGCGGGGGATCATGGGTTTTGTTATCGTCGTGAATGACAACCTTCCAATCTAGCGTCTCCGGCAGAAAAAATGTTCACTGACAAAGTAATGTATTGTTAAAAATATTATAACTTTATTCACGTTATGTTTGGCGGTTCCCTGGAACTTAGAGCAACTACATTATATGACGTCATTGACGGGCGACAAAAAGAAACGTCCCGTGTCTTCAAATTATATTACAAATTTCTCTGGATTTGAAAGTTGGTGGAAACATTTAGGATAATGTAAGTACACAACTAAGAAATATATATAATATATGTATAGTGATGTTTTCTTTCATTGCAAAGTATGTATTTTGTTATTGTTTTGATTGATATTACATATTGTACCTTTAACTAGGGATGGGCCGATACCGATACTAGTACATTTAAGTACAGGAAAGAATGAAGGATGCAATTCGGTGCATACTGTAACTGTAGAAAACGGCATTAGCAACGCCCCGGACCTAGCCTCTGAAAGCCACCTTCAGCGAGGGTGAACAAAATAGTAGTATTTCTGAGTTCTGACATACTAACGTTAAGAAATATAATTTAAAAGAAATACGATGTAGCCTATTTATATTTTGTTCAATAGATTACATTGATAGTACAGCTAATTGTGTACCGATTATAATGAAAACAATAAAATACCTTAACAGAATAATATGATTAGATAATTATCCCTGTTTTGGAGAAAGTCACTTCTAACAAACACTCTCATCTTACACAAAACTTCTGAAATGCTTAGTTAGGGCAAATTCGAACACAAACGTCTATTGTGTTCGCGTTTACAAACGTGTTTCTCTCACTTAGTTAGGGAAGGAGATGTAAACCATTGACATCTAATAAATATTACACATTCTTGCCCTGCAATGTAAATTATGTTCTTCTGGATATGTAGGAATATTTACTTTTCTATATTTGAATTGGCTGATCAACATCTAAGAAATAGCAGATTTTAGCTTGATAAATGTGACATTTGGCATAGTTCTTAAACGTACTCCTATCGGTACTCGTATCAGCAAGTTCCCAAAATGAAAAACTCTGTACTTGTACTCGTTCCATAAAAAGTGGTATCGGCCCATCCCTAGCCTTAAAGGTTCTTAACGGGGCTTAGTGCATGTAGTCCTACTGTATTTGTATTCATGCAGGGGGAGATAAACAGACACACTTCATCCTGGCGCCAGGCCTGTTAATACTTGTTCATTATTACTGCGTGTTTTAGATCACTACTGGTGTCAAACATGTGCAGATCGTATATATAAGGTCTGTGGTTCAGATTCAGCGGTCTTAGTGGGCTGTGACTTTGAGTGTGCGTGGTAAACCTGGATGTGCGTTTAATAATGCGTAGTGTTACATTTTTATGGTTTCAGTCGTGTCGGGTCAATTAGTGTATTGTAAGTCTCATAGGTGTTGAGCCTCGTGTTAAATAACCTTTATCGAGTGGAATAAACTTATCTTCACTATGAATATGGGGTGCATTATATGCCGAATGACAATAACCTATAGCACTAGAATGTCATTGTGAGGTTATTATAATGCGTTTTAATTTCGGGAAGATAGTGAAGGCCTAGGTGTAAAATGTACGGCCCGCCACTGCTCCTACACCATCAACATCAATTAGTTTTTAGATTTTTTGATTTGGCTTTTTTAAAATCTGTTTAAATGCATAAATTACAGCAAAATTGGTCATAAGCTCTGACCCCATACAACCTCTTTCAAAACATTTTCACATGTGTTAACAGACATCTCCTACACCATCAACATCAATTATTTTTTTTGATTTTCGGATGTGGCTTTTTTAAAATTATAGCAAAAATGGTCAATACAGTGAGGTAAAAAAATATTTGATCCCCTGCTGATTTGCCCACTGTTAAAGAACTGATCAGTCTATAATTTTAATGGTAGGTTTATTTAAATATTGAGAGACAGAATAAAAACAAAATAATCCAGAAAAACACATTTCAAACAAGTTATTTAATTGATTGAAATAAGTATTTGATCCCCTCTCAATCAGTAAGATTTCTGGCTCCCATGTGCCTCTTTTACAGGTAATGAGCTGAGATTATAATAATTCGCTCACATAGGGAATGAGTCCTTACCCCAAGTGAAGGAGTTCAAATACCTTGGGGTCTTGTTTGCGAGTGCGGGAACAATGGAGCTTGAGATTGGTCAGAAAATCAGCGCTGCGGGGGCACTCATTATATCGCACCGTTGTGACGAAAAGAGAGCTGAGCCAGAAGGCAAAGCTCTCCATCTACCGGGCAGTTTTTGTTCCTACCCTCACCTATGGTCATGAAGGCTGGGTCAGGACCAAAAGAACGAGATCCAGGGTACAAGCGGCCGAAATGGGTTTCCTCAGGAGGGTGGCGGGCTTCTCCCTTAGAGATAGGGTGAGAAGCTCAGTCATCCGTGAGGATCTCAGAGTAGAGCCGCTGCTCCTTTGCTTCGAAAGGTGCCAGTTGAGGTGGTTTGGGCATCTGGTAAGGATGCCCCCTGGGCGCCTCCCTAGGGAGGTGTTCCAGGCATGTCCAGCTGGGAGGAGGCCTCGGGGAAGACCCAGGACTAGGTGGCGGGATCATATCTCCAACCTGGCCTGGGAACGCCTCGGGATCCCCCAGTCAGAGCTGGTTAATGTGGCTCAGGAAAAGGACGTTTGGGGTCCCCTGGAGCTGCTGCCCCTGCGACCAGATCCTGGATAAGTGGACAAAAATGGATGGATGGATGGAAAAAAATAATTGATGTTGATGGTGTATGAGATGTCCCTTAACACATGTGAAAAGGTTGTTTTGGAAGTGGTTGTATTGGGTCAGCGCTATTAACCATTATTGCTAGATTTGAGCAATTAGTGATTTAAAAAAAGCAAAATCTAAAAATCTAAACAATAATTGATGTTGATGATGTAGGAGATGTCCCTTAACACCTGTGAAAAGATTGTTTTAAAAAAGGTTGTATGGGGTCAGAGCTATTGATCATTATTGCTATATTTTATCCATTAATATTGATTTATAAAAATCCAAATCCAAAAATCCCTAAACTAAATGATGTTGATGGTGTAGGAGATGTCCCTTAAAAAACAACTGAAAATATTGCTTTGAGAAAGGTTGTATGGGGTCAGAGCTATTGACCATTACTGCTATATTTTAGCCATTAGTATTGATTTAAAAAAAGCCAAATAAAAAAATCTAAAATGTATTTGATGTTGATGGTGTAGGAGATGTCCCTTAACACATGTGAAAAGATTATTTTGAAAAAGGTTGCATGGGGTCAGAGCTATTGACCATTATTGTAACGTTGCCAAGTTCTACGAGGGCTGCTGGCACATCATCACAGGCTGGTAATGCACAGCATCCCGTTTCACATGAACACATCCCAACAGCCCGGGCGCAATCACCGGAATACTAAACACCTGAACCCATTCCAATCCACATAAAAGCACCCCAGTCCTACTCACAAGTCGTGAGGCATTGTTTGTATTGCGACATACTGAGCGTTTAAATAATTCTTCTGTTATATCGGCCTGACCTGTCTCTTCCTGTTTTTTGAGTACGATTCCTGGATTTCCCTTTTGTACTGTTGCCTGGATACAGATCTTCGGTGTTTGGACCCCTGCCTGTTCCTTGGTTAAGATTTAAGCCTGCCTGCTCCCTGTTTAGGATCTACTGTGTATGACCTCTGTCTGTCCGACTCCCTGTGAAGTGTGCCAGACCTCTGCCAGTGTGACTGCCCGAACTGTGTTTCTGAACTCTGCCTGTTTTACTGACCGCCGTGGAATATTACTCCCTGTCTTCCTGTTTATTACGAGAGCTTGTAAATTAGAAAATAAAATACCCCTATTGTGGTTTATATACAACTGTCTGGACCTGTGCATTACAGAATACCTCAACTTATACCCTAATACGCCTTCAGAGGGATGGATCCAGCTGAGCTGAATGACCGCCTCTCGAGGCAAGAAGCTTGGATTGATGAGTTGTGTCAGCTGCTGCGTGCTCCGCCAACCAATACCCAACAGGATCAGGTACCCCAAGCCGCTTACGCACACATCTCTATGCCTAGTAAGTACGATGGCACAACTGGTCTGTGTAAAGGCTTTTTGCTTCAATGTGCCTTGTATATCAACCATCACCCAGCCCAGTTCCAAACTGATCAACATAAAGTTGACTTTGTGGTGTCGCTACTGACAGGCAGAGCGCTCGAATGGGCCACGGCTTTGTGATCTGCTAATTGCCCTGATTTGCGTTCAGAGACTGCCTTCCACAGGCTGTTTAAGGAAGTCTTCGATCACCCGGTAACAGGACGTAGCGTGGGGGACCAGTTATGTGAACTTCGCCAAGGGAGGCGCTTGGCGGCAGACTACGCCTTGGAATTCCGTACCCTGGCAGCCGGGAGTGGGTGGAGCGACACAGCCCTGCTCACCATATACCGACGAGGGCTATCCAGGGAGCTCCAAACGGAACTAGCCTGCAGGGGTGATCAGACTGATTTACATAAATACATTTCCATGTCCATAGCCATTGATAATCTTTTAACCGATCAGGCCTCCAGGAAGACAACAAGAGGGGCTCTCCAGTATCCGGTGGTGAGATCACCGATTAACCCAGAACCTGAACCTATGCAGCTTGGAAGATCGCCTTTGACCCCCTCAGAGCGGCAACGGTGAGTTAGAGAATGGCTATGCCTACATTGTGGGGGATCGGAGCACCTCCTGGTAAACTGTCCTGTCAAACCTCTCCGACGAGGATCATCCAACACCGCTTCAGGCGGGCAGGTAGGCCCGTGTATGTCCTTACTACCTGTCAGGCAACAATTCAACTTACCTGTTACTCTAACAGGTGAAGGTGTCACAGTCAACACTCAGGGTTTAGTGGATTCAGGGGCCACTGGGAATTTTATTGACTGTAAACTGGCCCACTCTCTGGGTGTGAAACTAATCGCTCTTTCTTTTCCCCTAAGGATTAACGCGTTGGATGGGCAACCGTTGGGAACCGGCATCATTACGCACCAGACAGCTCCCATAATGATGACAGTCGGGGTTTTACACAGGGAGCTAATACGATTGATGGTCTTATCTTCTTCAAAAGAACAGTTGATTTTGGGATTCCCGTGGCTACGTCAGCATGATCCGCACATTTCATAGAAGGAAGGGGAATTAAAGGCTTGGAGTCCTGACTGTCACAATGTTTGCCTTGCCAGGACCTGCCGAGCCACTTCTGTTGAGGAATGTGATGTCCAACCCGCCACCTACATACCCGAAGAGTATACCCAATTCCTGGCGGTGTTTTCTAAAGAACAAGCCTCAGCTCTCCCTCCGCATAGATCCTGGGATTGCGCAATCGACCTGCTCCCTGACGCAGTATATCCAAAAGGAAGGATATATCCCCTATCCCTACCAGAAAAGGAATCTTTAAATGCCTATGTGGAGCAGGGCATCATTCGGCCGTCAACATCCCCTACAGCATCAAGTTTCTTTTTTATCAAGAAAAAGGATGGAGGGTTCCGCCCCTGTACCGATTACCGAGGGCTCAACGAGGTCACTGTAAAACATCGTTACCCATTACCCCTTATTCCGGCAGCCTTAGAACAAGTCGGCCAAGCTTCCATCTATTCCAAATTAGATTTACGCAGCGCGTACAATTTAGTGCGCATCCGACGAGGGGATGAATGGAAGACAGCTTTCATTACGCACAAGGGGCATTACGAATATTTGGTTATGCCTTATGGCTTAACTAACGCCCCCGCGGTGTTTCAATCCTTTATGAACGCTATCTTTCATGATATGTTGGATAGGTTTGTGGTCATCTACATCAATGACATTTTGATTTACTCCTCCTCTCTCGCTGAACATATCTCGCACGTGAAACAAGTTCTTCAGCGTCTCCAGGAGAACAAACTGTATGTGAAAGCAGAGAAGAGCGAGTTCCATGTCTCCACATTGTCGTTCCTTGGCTTTGTCCTTTCGCCAGGAGGAGTCCGTATGGATGAAAATAAAGTCAAAGCAGTCAGTAACTGGCCCCTACCGCGCACTGGAAAGGAGCTCCAACGTTTTCTGGGTTTTGCAAATTACTACAGGCGCTTCATAAGGAATTTCAGTACTATAGCTGCGCCCTTACACTCCTTGGCTAATACGAAATCACCTGTGCTGAGGTGGTGTGAGGAGACCCGGAGTGCGTTTTGAACGCTTACATGCTCGTTCACCACTGCACCTGTTTTCCAGCAGCCCAACCCAGCGCTTCCTTTCATAGTGGAGGTGGATGCTTCGGAGGTAGGGGTAGGGGCTGTGTTGTCCCAACGGCACGATTCCGATTCCAAGGTCCACCCTTGTGCCTTTTTTTCCCGTAAACTAAACAGTTCTGAACGTAATTATGATGTAGGGAACCGGGAACTTCTGGCCATTAAATTGGCTTTGGAGGAATGGCGTCATTGGCTGGAGGGGGCGAGCCATCCGTTTGTGGTTTACACAGATCATCGCAACCTGAAATATCTACGGACAGCCAAAAGGCTCAACTCCCGTCAAGCCAGGTGGTCGTTGTTTTTTAATCGGTTCACTTTCACTGTTTCTTATCTTCCAGGGGAAAGAAATGTAAAAGCTGACTCCCTGTCCCGTTTGTATGGTCATCACGCCAGACCTGTTGTTCCGGAACCCATCCTGCCTGCAGCCTGTCTGGTAAGACCCATTCAGTGGGACATAGATACACTCATACAGAACGCCCTTCTTACCGATCCTGCGCCTCCTGACACACCTCCTGGGAAGACTTATGTCCCGGCCAGTATGCGTCCCCAATTAATGAAGTGGTGTCATTCCTCTCTCAGTACAGGACATCCAGGCATAACCCGTACCATCCACTTATTGCAGAAGAAATATTGGTGGGGATCCCTAAGGGAAGACACGGCGGATTATGTTATGTCATGTCCCATATGTGCGCAGTCAAAAACCCCTTGCCTGTTACCTGCAGGGAAGCTGCTCCCCTTACCAGTACCCACTAGACCGTGGTCCCATGTAGCAATGGATTTTGTCACTGACCTGCCCCTTTCCAATGGGTTCACTATAATTTTGGTCATCATAGATAGATTTTCAAAGATGTGCCGACTGATTCCCTTGTCAAAACTGCCTAACGCCATTGAGTTGGCTGAATGTGTGTTTCAGAATGTCTTCAGACAATATGGCATACCGGAGGATATCGTGTCAGATCGGGGCCCGCAATTTACGTCGCGGGTGTGGAAGGCGTTTTGGACTCGTCTAGGAGTGTTGGTCAGCCTGTCCTCCGGATACCACCCAGAGTCGAATGGTCAGACGGAACGTCTAAACCAGGTTGTCGGCATGTTCCTTCGACAGCAGTGTGCTTCACGCCCTCAGGAGTGGAGCCGCTTCCTTCCGTGGGTGGAGTATGCTCAGAACTCCCTGGTCCAGTTGTCACTGGGCATGACTCCTTTTCAGTGCGTTCTGGGTTACCAACCCCCATTGTTCCCCTGGGACACCGACCCAGCAGATGTGGAGGCTGTGGAATCCTGGTTTACACGCAGCTCACGCGTCTGGGATGACGCGCATCAGCATCTGGAGCGGGCCTCAGAGACCCAGAAGAGGCAGGCAGACCGGCGTCGGCGCCCGACACCCGTGTATCATCCCGGTCAACGAGTGTGGCTTTCAACGCGGGATCTTCAAGGTCGGCTGCCTCCCAGGAAGCTGGCTCAGAGGTACATAGGCCCTTTCAAAATTTTGCAACGTCTAAATCCTGTCACCTATCGCCTGCTTTTGCCTCGCCAGTATCGTCTGTCTTCTACCTTTCATGTGTCCCTTTTGAAGCCTGTCCGTTACAGTCCCATGCACCCGCCCGTCGCAGTCCGGGTTCCTCCGCCTCCACTTCTGATGAATGGGGTTCCCGCATATGCTGTCCGGGAGCTGTTGGCCTCCAGGCGTCGTCTCGGTGGTCTTCAATATCTAGCTGATTGGGAGGGTTACGGTCCCGAGGTGCGCTCCTGGATACCTGCCTCTGATGGATCCTGAGCTCATCGCGGCCTTCCATCGGGATCATCCGGACATGCCTGCCCCTCGTCCGAGGGGTCGCCCTCCTTCCCGTTCGTTTCGTGCTTCTGGAGCCGCCCGTGGAGGGGGGGGCTCTGTAACGTCGCCAAGTTCTACGAGGGCTGCTGGCACGTCATCACAGGCTGGTAATGCACAGCATCCTGTTTCACATGAACACATCCCAACAGCCTGGGCGCAATCACCGGAATACTAAACACCTGCACCCATTCCAATCCACATAAAAGCACCCCAGTCCTACTCACAAGTCGTGAGGTATTGTTTGTATTGCGACATACTGAGCGTTTCAATAATTCTTCTGTTATATCGGCCTGACCTGTCTCTTCCTGTTTTTTGAGTACGATTCCTGGATTTCCCTTTTGTACTGTTGCCTGGATACAGATCTTCGGTGTTTGGACCCCTGCCTGTTCCTTGGTTAAGATTTAAGCCTGCCTGCTACCTGTTTAGGATCTACTGTGTATGACCTCTGCCTGTCCGACTCCCTGTGAAGTGTGCCAGACCTCTGCCAGTGTGACTGCCCGAACTGTGTTTCTGAACTCTGCCTGTTTTACTGACCGCCGTGGAATATTACTCCCTGTCTTCCTGTTTATTACGAGACCTTGTAAATTAGAAAATAAAATACCCCTATTGTGGTTTATATACAACTGTCTGGACCTGTGCATTACAATTATTGCTATACTTTATGCATTGAAACCGATTTAAAAGCAGCCAAATCAAAAAATCTAAAAAATAATTGACATTGATGGTGTATGAGTTGTCCCTTAACACATGTGAAAAGGTTGTTTTGAAAGTGGTTGTATTGGGTCAGAGCTATTGACCACTATTGCTATATTTGAGCAATTACTGATTTAAAAAAAGCTAAATCTAAAAATCTAAACAATAATTGATGTTGATGATGTAGGAGATTTCCCTTAACACATGTGAAAAGATTGTTTTAAAAACGGTTGCATGGGGTCAGAGCTATTAATCATTATTGCTATATTTTAGCCATTAATATTGATTTAAAAAAGACAAATCAAAATTAAAAAAACATAATGGATGTTGATGATGTAGGAGATGTCCCTTAACACATGTGAAAAGGTTGTTTTGGAAGTGGTTGTATTGGGTCAGAGCTATTGACCATTATTGCTACATTTTAGCCATTACTGATTTTAAAAAAGCAAAATCAAAAAAATCAAAATATAACTGATGTTGATGGTGTAAAACATGTCCCTAACACATGTGAAAATATTGTTTTGAAAAAGGTTGCATGGGGTCACAGCTATGGACCATTATTGCTATATTTTAGCCATTAGTATTGATTTAAAAAAAGTCAAAACAAAAAATTGAAATAAATAATTAATGTTGATAGTGTAGGAGATGTCACTTAACACATGTAAAAGAAATTGGAAAAAGGATGCATGGGGTCAGAGCTATGTTCATGGTGTAGAAGATGTCCCTTAACACATGTGAAAAGATTGTTTTTGTTAAAGGTTGCATGGGGTCAGAGCTATTGACCACTAATGCTATATTTTAGTCATTACTACTGATTTGAAAAAAGTCAAATAAAAAAATCCCAAAACTACTCGATGTTGAATGTGTAGGAGATGTCTCTTACCACACGTGAAAAAGTTGTTTTGAAAAAAGTTGTATGATGTCAGAGCTATTGACCATTTTTACTATAATTTATGCATTAATACCAATTTAAAATAATCAAAATAAAAAAATGAACAAATTAACCGATGTTTATCATAGGGCAGAGGTCACTGAACTTATATCAGCTGGATTCATTGATCAAAATTATATTGGGCCAGAGCTATTGAGACTTTCATTAGCAAGCAAAAGTTTAAATTGCACTTTTAAGACGGTCCCTTAACGGTTGCAAAGGCAGAAAACAAATATTCACATATTTTTCATTTTTTCAAACAGAATTATGATATCGATATGGAGTGTTGCTTGTTTGCAAACGTGAGCAGATTCATAGAATATCATTTTCGTCAGTCTGGCATGTTTCATTGACGAGGTATTGACGTTGAAATTCCCAATCTTTAATATAAAGCTAACATCACCAGTCTTATACTGAGCAAAAAGGACAAGGGAAATAAGTATGTACTGTAAGCATGGGAGAAACCTTCACATTAACAGGGCTCACATGAAATCTGGGGGATGAAATCACCATATTACAGGTGTAGTTTGTTGAACTAGCCTATTTTTTTTTGTTGAGACAAAAAACGGTACATTGATTATTTGCAAATATACTGTCCAGTAGATGATACTCTAGGATGTGTTTTCATTGAATTGATAACTGTTTAGGTACTGTATGATTACAATTATGATCAGGGGCGCAGTATAGGGGGGGAAAGTTAGGACAATTCCAAGGGCCCTGGACTGACAGGGGCCCAAAAAAATGGGTTAAAACTACAACAGCTGTGCAGAGGGGGCCCAATTAGATTTTTTGTCATGGGGCCCAAAATTCCTGGCAGCGCCCCTGATTATGATATACAATGTGTCCTATGCACTGTTTAGACTGTGCAGGATTCGTGTATGAAAAGGTATTCTAAATATACAATAGGCAGTTTAGACACTTCAGTCTTCTCTGGCACATTACATTTCACCTACTGTAACGACATATTTTCGTGTTTCTTAAAACGGAAATAAAGTCTAGACAAAAGAAAACGCTGGTGACGGTTTTTCTGCTGGTTCATTAGTATGGGGTACCATTTGGGCCAAATTACTGTTCACTGTTTTGTTTATGTGTTTGATAAAATTGTCAATTTCGTTGCCTTTGTCGACTGCTTTGTTGGCTGCGTTGGACTGTTGGTCGTCTGCTTTGATGTTACACTTCTCTTCCTTGTTGTCTTCCTTGTCATTACCTTTGTCGTCTTCCTTGTCGTTACCTTTGTCATTACTTTTTTCGTCTTCCTTGTGGTCTGGCTAGGACGGAGTGGTTACTGGTTACATGACATTGTATACAATTTGGGCAAATTCTACAGTTGAACAACTTCGTTTTTTAAGCATTTTATTCTTTATATTTAAGTGGATTGCTGTATCAAAAATGAACAGCAGCTATGTTAACAGTATTGTGTAAAAGCAACCAGCCAACCTGTAAGGCTTTTTTGGTAGTTATTATAAAATACATAAACCAGCACTAGCTGTTAAATAATTCATACTTATTCTTGTGGACGTTCTACCAACCTTTATAATTAAATGTCAATTAAAAGTTTAAATGGTTGTCATTACAACAAATCTTGGATTAAGTCAAACATGTTTAAATGACGTGAGGTTTAATTTTAGGGCTCTACTGGTACTTCAGGCCTTGAAGCTAGTATGTGATCCAGATTGTTATGCAAAATTATTGAAAGGTACATGCAGCTATTGTGGGTTACTGCTTTTTGGTGGTACTCTTTCACCCACTCAACTAGAACATTTTGGACGAGGTCATTTTATTTCATTGTGCATTGGCACAAATAACCATGTCCCTCAGATAAATGTATTTAATGTATGAAGATAAGAATGACCTGTATATTACCTGTAGGGATTTTAAATCTTAGTGATCCCCCCATGCCTAAATCTTACATTGGCCAAAATTGTAGTTAAATTGTTACATGTAGAAGAGGTGTGATCCAGATTGTGTTTTGTAATTTGATATGTTGCACCAATAAGATTAATAGCATACACAACGTACTCTACATCACTTCTCATTCCATTTAATGCACAACACAAATGCAGTATGAAAATGTTTGATTCAATAAATTTTCATTCTGGGTCCTAGGAAGAAAGAGCTGATTTTGTAACAGTTCATGTGGATTTGCTCGTGGGGAATGCTGACAGCGTCTTGGACTTATACAGCTTAATGTGGTTTGTATAGTTCACTTATTCAAGTCCAGAGTGTCTAAAATCTACGCTACCTTGATGGATGTGTGTGATGGATGCCATGCCTCCCCTCAGTTGGCTGCCTGTGTGGGGGACGGGACTAGTTTGTTAAAACAGTTTGTTTGTAACGTCTGGTCCAGGGTGGACCGGCGTATGCACTATTGTTTAGTTTATTACCGGTTTCCTCCCTTGCTCCCTCGTGTGTTGTGTTTTGGCTCCCTCGTGTGTCTGTTTCATGTATTGTTTTGAGTTAGGTGACGTCAGTGTTTTAGTTCCCAGGTGTCTGTCATTAGTCCTCATTTGTTTCGGTATTTAGTTTGTGTGTTTGCTTCCCTCCCTTGTCGGTCAATGTTTCCTGTTGCATGTCTCATGGTGTGTGTTTGGATCCTATGTTTAGCCCCACGTGGCAGTATTATTTTGGTTCGTCAAAGTATATGGCAATAAACGCTCTTGCTTTGGTGCAATTCCTTCGCTCCTGTCTCTAATACCTCCATACACGAAGGGTCCCGTGACAGATTGACCGACCATCAAACCATGAGACAGCGAAGGAGCTACCGCACCTCCAGGGAGAGCCTTCCTCTCCCCCTAGAGGAGTAGATGTCGGTAAGGACCTCGACCGGCTCAATCGCCGGATTATGGAGTAGGCATTGGCTATGGGCTACCTCCCGGAGGACATAAGCTACGGTGCCGATGGAGTAGCCTGTTTTGGCAGTAGCTGGCTGGAGGAAGTGTACAAGGGCGAAGAGGAGTTTCCTTGTGGGAGGAGGAAGAGGACCAGGAGGCTTGGGACGGCGAGGAGGAGGAGTGGAAATACCCCCCGAGTGGAGTGGAAGAGCCATTCGGCGGACACCACTGCCTCTACCACAGCCCCGGATGGCCTCTATTCCCTCCGGTAGGATTTCCTACTTCCCCGCTTCCCCAACCCCGCTAGCTCTCCCTGCTCAATTGGTTCTGCTAGCACACAGGCTAGTTCTTTCTCCGGCTCCCAGGTCGGCTATTCCTCTAGCTCTCAGGTTAGACAACCTAGGGCTACAGTTTCTGCCCCTAGGGCTACCTTTTCTGCCTCTAGGGCACCAGGTTCTGCCCCTAGGGCACCAGGTTCTGCCCCTAGGGCACCAGTTTCTGCCCCTAGGTCCCCTGTAGTCGCCCCTAGGGCCTCTGTTAATGCCCCTAGGGCCTCTGGTAATGCCCCTAGGGCCTCTGTTAATGCCCCTAGGCCCTCAGTCACTGCCCCTAGGGCCTCAGTCACTGCCCCTAGGGCCTCAGTGACTGCTCCTAGGGCGCCAGTTCCTGCCCCTAGGGCACCAAGTAGTACCCTTAGGCCCCTAGTTCCTGTCCTTAGGCCTCCAGACATGTTCCTTAGGGCTCCCCTGGTCGCCAACGTTAGGGACCCTATGCCCCGGCTAGGGTCAGTGAGAGCCCCAGTTCCCGTCCCTAGGGCCGTCCGTCACGTGGAGGCCGACAGTCTCCCCGATAATTTTTTTTGGGGGGGCTATGCGGGGTGGAGTGGGGGCTCTGTGCACCTTGGTGGCAGCACTGTCCAGGAGGAGGCCCTGGAGGACCAGCTCTCGGCTCCACTCCACAAGATGGCCGACTGCACACAGCCTCCAGCAGTCTGCACACAGCCTCCAGCAGTCTGCACACAGCCAACAGCAGTCTGCCCACAGCCACCAGCAGTCTGCCCACAGCCACCAGCAGTCTGCCCACAGCCACCAGCAGTCTGCCCACAGCCACCAGCAGTCTGCCCACAGCCACCAGCAGTCTGCCCACAGCCTCCAGCAGTCTGCCCACAGCCTCCAGCAGTCTGCCCACAGCCTCCAGCAGTCTGCCCACAGCCTCCAGCTGTCTGCTCTGAGCCCATCCTGGCCTCGGACCTGGAGATCCTACTCCTCCCTCCGCCTCCTGGGTTTGGCGATGACGCCTCCTGGAAGGAGTCCGGCCCCCCTACTCAGCCGCCCCTGGACCTTCTAGGCCCCCTGCCACCAGGACTCCCAGAACCCCTGTCACCAGAGCCTGCGGGTTTGACGTCCGGGACCCCTGCCCGGCCGCTGCTGTCGTCCGGACCTTCGTCTCAGCCGCTGCTGTCATCCGGACCCCCGCCTCAGCCGCCGCTGACGTCCGGACCCCCTGTTCAGCCGTCGCTGACGTCCGGACCCCCTTCGCTGACGACACCGTCAGGACCCCCGTCGCTGACCGTCCCGTCAGGACCCCCGTCACTGACCGTCCCGTCAGGATCCCCGTCGCTGACCGTCCCTTCAGGGCCCCCGTTGCTGACCGTCCCGTCTGGAACCCCGTCGTTGACGTCCGGACCCCCGTTGCTGTCGCTGATGTCTGGACCCCCGTCGCCGACGCTGGAAGCCCAAGAGCCCCTGCTTGTGCTGGGGCTCACAGACACCCTACCACCAGGGCCGCCTGAACTGCCTTGCCCCTGGCCGCCTGAACTGCCTTGCCCCTGGCCGCCTGAACTGCCTTGCCCCTGGCCGCCCCCTGTCCCTCCTAACCCCGGGCCGCCCCCTGTCCCTCCTAACCCCGGGCCGCCCCCTATCCCTCCTGACCCTGGGCCCTCTGTCCCTCCTGACCCCGGGCCCACTGTTTCTGTTGCTCCCGGGCCGCCTACTGTCCCTCCTGGCCCCAGGCCCTTTTTTTTCCTTTTTTTGCCCACCCCGGTGTTGTGGGCTTAGCTGAGGGGCTCTGTAACATCCGGTCCAGGGTGGACCGGCGTATGGACTATTGTTTAGTTTATTCCCTGTGTTTCCTCCCTTGCTCCCTCATGTGTTGTGTTTTGGCTCCCTCGTGTGTCTGTGTCATGTATTGTTTTGAGTTAGGTGAGCTCAGTGTTTTAGTTCCCAGGTGTCTTTCATTAGTCATTTGTTTCAGTATTTAGTTTGTGTGTTTGCTTCCCTCCCTTGTCGGTCAATGTTTCCTGTTGCGTGTCTGCTGGTGTGTGTTTGGATCCTCTGTTTAGCCCCACGTGGCAGTATTATTTTGGTTCGTCGAAGTATATGGAAATTAACGCTCTTGCTTTGGTGCAATTCCTTCGCTCCTGTCTCTAATACCTCCATACACGAAGGGACCCGTGACATTGTTAAACTTTTCTGGTTTGTGGGATCTAGTAGGTTGTCTACTGGCTCAATCATTCAGACTATAACAAAAATAACTACAGTCTAAAAAAAGTTTAGAAAACATTGGCAAACAAGTCATTGATACTGTTAATACTTTAAATTAACGTTTTCAGGAGGAGTTTAAATACTTCAATATAACAAACCTGGTGTAATATTAGAAACATCTACTATCGTTTTTGATGTTTCTAACAGGAACTTTTGAGAAGACACTGGAAAAGATAAGTAGGAACGCCTCCAGAGATTGATACTGGCCCAACCTTATTTAAGCAGGTTGCCTCTGATAAAGATTTCAGATACCAAATCAGATTATTTTCGTATTTTTACATTTATTTGGAATTGCATTCAGCCCTTTGACAGGACCGGTCTAATAATTAGTTGAAATCATATATGGTCATATGATTATGATGAATTTCAATACATTTTTATAATCACTTGTTATATCAGGCTGTTAAATGGCTTAATACTTGCACCTTGATCTTCAATTAGTTGTTAATTAGAGTGGAAGTTGGGGATGGCTGCTGTTGGTATACATTTCTGCACCTCTCCTCAGGACCATAACCCTCCCAGTCCACCAGGTACTGGAAACCACGCCCCCGACGCCGAGAGTCCAGGATCCGACGGACGGTGTAGGCAGGACCACCGTCGATGATACGAGGAGGAGGAGGCCGAGGAGGAGGAGGCAGAAGGGGACTGAGATGAACAGGTTTCAAACAAGAGACATGAAAGGCAGGATGGACCCTAAGGTTACGCGGCAGCTTCAACCGGACCACCACCGGATTGATGACCTTGTCCACGACGTAAGGCCCAATGAACTTGGGAGACAGTTTCCGGGAGTCCGTCTTGAGTGGCAGGTCCTTGGTGGAAAGCCATACCTTGTCTCCGATGGTGTAG
>JACXGM010020099.1:0-18009 GCA_016801145.1 Umbra pygmaea | reverse complement strand
GGTGGTGGTGAACATGCTCCTCTGTTTAGTGAACAGTGTAGTGGGTGGTGGTGAACATGCTCCTCTGTTTAGTGAACAGTGTAGTGGGTGGTGGTGGACATGTTCCTCTGTTTGCATGTGGCAAAGCTCAGAGTTGTAGCTGAAGTCAGAAGTGTACAGGGTGCACCGTCCCCTGTGGCGCTCCAGTGCTGCAGATCACAGTCTCTGAGAAGCAGTCCTTCAGCCTGATGAACTGTGGTCTCTCTGTCAGGTAGTCCGTTATCCAGGATACTAGATGAGCATCAACCCCCGTCTGCACAAGCTTGTCTCTCAATCTGACAGGCTGAATGGTGTTAAAGGCACTGGAGAAATCAAAGAACATGATTCTCACAGCACTATTCCCCCTGTCCAGATGAGATTGTCCTTTGTGCAGTAGGTATAAGATGGCATCCTCCACATTCACATTCTCCTGGTATGCAAACTGGAGCTGGTCGAGTGAGTGGGTGACTTGGGGTCTGAGGATGTGGAGTATCTGAAGCTCCATCGTCTTCATCATGTGAGATGTTAGGCCAACCGGCCTGAAGTCACCTAGCTCACCTGGATGTGGCTTCTTAGGGACTGGGATTAGACATGATGTCTTCCACAGTGCTGGTACCTTCCACAGATGGAGGCTCAGGTTGAAGACATGCTCTAGGTGCTCCCCTAGTTCTGCAGCACAGGCTTTGAGCATTCTGGGACACACTCGGTCAGGTTCGGCATCTTTCCTTGGTCTAAGTCTACTCAACTCTCGTCTGACCTGATGTGCAGAGATGATGGGAGGAGGGGGGTCCCATTGTTGAGTGTTGGGTGTAGGGGGTCCATCTGTGGATGGTGGCTGATGGCTGTATGCTGAACTGCATGGAGACACACTGTCTGTGTTAGCAGCAAGGGGGAGGGGTACATCAGCAGTTGATTGTGGAGGTGAGCATGGGGGGGCATAAGGTAGACGGATTGGGGTAGGTGGGGGGTGTTGTGTGGGGGTTGGGCAGGCCATTGCAGCAGGAGCAGGGCAGTCAAACCTGTTGTAGAACTTGTTGAGCTGGTTTGCTCTCACCACATCTCCCTCCACTGTGCTATTCTTCCTCTTGCAGCCTGTAATAGTTTTCATGCCCTCCCAGACCTTCTTCATGCTGTTCTGCTACAGCTTCTGCTCTATCTTCCTTCTGTAATGCTCCTTTGCCTCTTTCAGTTTGACCTTGAGTTCCCCCTGTATGCGCCTCAGCATCGTCTGGTCCCCCTCTTTGAACACCCTCTTATTTTTGTTAAGGGGGTCCTTGACATCGCTGGTAATTCAGGGCTTATTATTTGGGAAGCAGCATACAGATTTTGTGGGAACATACGAAATTTCTGGTAGTCAGTAGTGCAGTGAGTGACCCCCTCAATATCATCTCCATATGATTCCTGCAGTACATTCCAGTCAGTCGACTCAAAGCACTCCCTCAGGGCCTTCTTTGCCTCAGGATACCATTTCCTGAAGTAGCGTGTGGTGATTGGTTGTCTGTGGACAAGTGGAATGTACTGTGGTTGTAGGAACACCAGGTTGTGATCTGATCTGTCAAGTGGTGGCAGTGGAGTGGCAGTGTATGCATCCCTGACATTCGCATACGTTAAGTCAATAGTTCTATTCTTCCGTGAAGAGCAAGTTACAAACTGAAAGAAGTTAGACAAGGTTGAGTCCAGTGTAACATCATTGCGATTTCAGAGGACCTTAATCAAGGCTTCAGGGTGCTGAACCAGAAGCCTCACTGTAGTTGAGTGGATGATGTCACATGCGGTTTAACAATGGCGTTAGGCATGTAACTGTCTGGGCATGTAATATGGATGTAGACTCACCGCTAACAGTTCAATGTCTGGGGAGCAGATAGTTTCCTTAACCGTCACATGTCCTGGGTTACACCTTTTAATGTTAAGGAAGAGGCGAGTCCCCCCCCCCCCTGTTTTTATTGCTACGTTTTGGTTCCCTGTCCGCCCTCACCGCTGAAAAGCCGGGTAGCTCCACGTTAGCATCCAGGATTTTGCTCATGAGCCACGTCTCCGTGAAGCATAGTAGACTGCACTCCCTGAATACCTTCACATTCTTCGCTAGGGCAGCCAGCTCATCAGTCTTGTTGGTCAGTGAGTTCATGTTCCCCATCACACATGAAGGAATGGATGGCTTGAACCTCCATCGCTTCCCCATAAGCCTTGACATTAGCTCCAGCTCTGCTTCCTCTGTACTGTCACATTTGATCCTCTGGGATCGGGTGAAGTGTGCCGCTTGTCCCATTGTCCTCAGCTCAAGCAGTACTTCCCTCAAGTAAGTTAGGTTCTTATTGCTGTGTTGTGGACTCATAATAGCCATATCCATAGGATAAAAGGATAGCTACGTATGAATGATAAAAGTTTGCAAAAAAAGAAAAAAGTTATAAAAGACTAAATGGACACGTAACAGACAGAGCTACTGATAAAAGCTGCCCCTCTCGTCGGCGCCTCCCACACACCTGTGGTGTAACACTCCCCTTCCTATGCCAGTCCTGAGAAGGCTCAGGAGTCCTTTGTTCTTGTAGTGTCTGTTTACCCTGTCTAGTTATTGTAATCATGTTTCAGTTAGTGTAGAGTAGTTTTGTATGGCTCATTTGTTTTAGTTCCATTATCTCCCTCTTATGGTTAGTGTATATCAGTTCCTCCCTTGTATAGGTCTACTCCATGATTAGTTCATTCTTGTCAGCTGTGTGTCATTTGTCTCCCCTTTCCCTCTGTATATAAGGTTCTAGTTCCTTTTAGTTAGTTGCTGGGTCATTAACTATTACTGTGTGGTGAAGTATTTCTTCCTGTTCATGACTGGTCCTATAATACCTGCCAAGACGTATTCTTATGAGTAAGCTGTTTAGAAAGCAATCCTATTGCTTTGGTGATTTTGTTTATATATTTAGTTCCTGTAATCTGTACTCTGTTTTAGTTTAACGCCTTGCATATATTTTGTTTCGTAGTTCTCCCAGTTTAGGCACTTCTCTCAGTTTTGTACCCATTGCTTTTTCTTTTGTTATTATTAATAAATATTAAAAGCCTTTCATAAATGGTATTGGGAGTACACCTTGTGGTGTTTTCTACCTGCCTATAAGCCAGTCCATTACATACGGATTAAAAAACAACAATGGATAATAAATTATTAACTTGTGTTCTAAAACAGAAAAGGTGAAAATATAATGTAAATGTAGGTGAAAATATAATGTAAATGTAACTAATTTTCTTGTTATAAATGTAACTAGTTACTAATTACTTGAATTTTGAAATGTAATTTTATCCAAAAAAGTAGTATGACTACTGTAACGCGTTACTTAGTAACGTGTTATCCCCAACACTGCTTATTAATACTCGCAGTTTTAACTATATCGATTCTATTCCAGTGGCAGTGTCACGGTTCCCCTTATGGGGAAGATTACTAGGTTTGCCCCAGGTAGCAATATTTATTTCGCTAAATGTTTTGTGTGTGTTAATAAAACTGTTTTATTTTCTGAAGTTCCTTACATGAACAGTCTCAGTTCACTACAGCACCACGGAAAGCAAGAATATCTTAATCTTGTATTATGACAGAATGTTCAAATTTAAGTGTTCAGAGATATCATGTTCACCATGAATGTTTGCCACTGTTTGCAAAATTTGAACACACCTCAGCTTAAGAGAAATAATGTTAGATGAGAGTTTAAGTAGCTAACGTTATGTACAGTGCATGGTGCTAGCTACTGCTAGTTAGCCAGCTGAAACCACCCTACTTATTACGACACTAACGAGACACTTACAGACATTTGAAAAACACAGTGTACAAAACAAACATTTTATATAGAAATCATTGTAACGAAATTAATACTTACAATCACACAAATAATGTCCTTGGCGATGGTCAATGTGCTGCCACCGCGGCATGCAGCTTGTGTCTGACAACTGATTCTTCCGGGTAACAGCTGTTATAAATAGGCTACATCTGATTGGTTAATAATAATCCTACATCACTATCTTACTGCGCTATTGGCTAGACTGATATAGTAGGCAACCGCATTTGCCTGGATATTTATGGGTCGTGCATGATTTCGGGGAAAATGTGCAATAATTGCGAGTGGCAACACTTTTCGTATTGTTAAGAATAAAGCAATTGTTCTAACTTTACAAATCCAGGTTCTCCCTCCATGGGGATCATTCATTTCGAAAAGTAAATGTACGGAGGCTCGGCCCACTGCCTAAAACCTGGTTTTCACACGATTCATCTGAGATTTAGTTTTCCATAGAATGATCACATGTTAACATTGACCAACCAGATCGGGAGATATACAAATGCGTACCCATTGAAACTCATTATTGCATTTTCTTCAGTTATCCCTTCAAGGTCTAAAAGGTTTTAGGTCCGCCTGGCATATAGTTTACTTTTTAGCCTCTAGAAAGGTCATACTTTGACCTACAGTGAAGTGCCTTGTGGTTCTGGACTCAGCAGACCCATGGCTACAACATGGAAGTTTGCAGGCCATACAAACAAGTCAACATCAAAATGTTATACTCATTTCTAACTAGATTTCTATACGTTTTTAAAACCGAGCTAAATTCCAACTCCAAAAATGGTTGTTTTATGCAGGATGATGTCCTATGTTATTGAAAAAGTGGTTATTTTGTCATTTTCACTTCCTACTTCCTGTCTGTGATATTTTTTGTCAAAAATAAAGACCATCGTCGGCTTTGAGGCGCGATATCTCCGGCTGTGAGTAACACACAGAGATGTGCCACCACTCATTATTTGCGCCTAATTCTCCCCTTTCCAACGGTACCAAGCTTTAGTTGCTAGCATGTACGTGAGATAATCGCGTTTGACGCTCTAGAGCGTCAATCGACCTAGCAGGGTTATGCCCTGAAGAAAACCTGTCTTGGATTTTGGCAGATACATCATGATTAACTGGGATTGGAAAAGTGTCCAATACTGTCATTGTAGTGACAGGTTGTTCAGATCGATATTAAAGTTAAACATTATCGTACATGTATCCTTACTGCATTAATAACAAATAGTGGTCTAAGCATGCCCAGGCATTGTAGGGAGGCCATACGGGCACATGGAAGCCACACTCTACTGAGCCTCATTTTTTATTCCCTTGTTTTAAGGACATTACATCAAAGTTGGATCAGCCTGTAGTGTGGTTTTCCACTTTGATTTTGCTGCTAACACAGACAGTGTGTCATATCCAGACCTCCATAGGTTGATAAATATATATTTTTTGTGTGATTTTGTTGTCAGCACATTCAACTATGTAAAGACGAAAGTATTTCATTCAATTTGTTCATTCATTCAGATCTAGGATGTGATATTGTAGTGTTCCCTTTATTTTTTTTGAGCAGTGTAGATTTATAAAACTGTGAGCATGCACGTCCTATGCCAGTTTCCCTTAATAAATCACAACCAACTCTAAATGTGGCGCAGCTTTTACAGCTTCATGGCATGCCCATAGTTGGCCATAAATAATCATTGAAACGCCCCCAAATTAATATTAATTGATTGAGACATCATGGCAAACACAAGTGTTTCACTCAATGTGAAGTAAAACTGCTTGTTGGAGAGGTGGAAAAGAGGAGAAAAATGTTTTTTGAAGGTCACTTTGTGGGCATCACTAATGCCAAAAATGCGTTGAAATGGAAAAAGGTTGCAGGCGCTGTGAATGCCGCAGCGTCAGAAAGTCGGACCATGGCCGAAAAGTGGTCCGATTTCAAATTCGATGCTAAAAAACTTCTAGTGCTTCATCACCAAAGTGTGTCTTCCACATTGGTTACATTACAGCAACATGACTGCATCACAAATTATTTGGACATTGATGGAATGAAAATGCTTTCGATTAATGGAACTGCCCTTATGGCAGTGTTTCTCAAACTTTTTCTGCCATTCCCCACATAGGAGGTAGGAAAGGGTTCCGTGCCCCACCTGTCCGCCATCGCCCAACTAAAATTGTTAAAAACAATTTTAACTGTTTAACTGTTTTTAAAAAAAACTTTTTAAAAAGTTTAACTGTTAAAATTCATTTTATTAACATCATATTTTAAAAACATAACCTCAAATAACAGCAGTAACTTTGAAATAGAGAAAATAAAAGTATATTATAGTTTCACTTTGCATAAAATAAGATTATGTTTATGAATAAATAATAACATTAATAATAATAATGCATTATTTGCATTTTGCCCTTGATAACATCAAATTTAGAAATTGAGAAAAAAAAATTGTGGACTAGTTGTGCTTTGCTTCATTTTGTCACTTTGCAAACTGCATGCAAGAAAAACAAACAGGCAAAATTGACAAAAAATGAATAATCTTGTTCACTATTTTAGTGGCTGTAATGAGCCTGTTTT
Organism: Umbra pygmaea; assembly: GCA_016801145.1. Lineage (NCBI taxonomy): Eukaryota > Metazoa > Chordata > Actinopteri > Esociformes > Umbridae > Umbra > Umbra pygmaea. The sequence continues at coordinate 11,634 of JACXGM010020099.1, read as the reverse complement.
GAGGTACTTCGTTTTCAAAACGAGGTTCTAGGCTTATACTGCTCTCAAATCATGCTTAATGTTAAGATAAGATCTGTATTTTCTTTTAAATGAAGCGACAACAGAAAATAGCATTTGAACAGACATAAGATGTAGCAAAGGGAAAAAGAATGGTCAGATTTCTCTGTCCAAGCCAGAATCTCAGTGTCTGACCTGGAAACCTCAGCGAGTGGAGTCGCTCGTCATCTCAATGAATTGCTCCACTTCTGCAGAGGATTTTCGGGTATGAACCAATCATATCCGATCATAGCCAATCAAAGCACGATGGAAGCATTGCCTCTTCTCACATATTCACCTGCGCATATCGCTGTTGGACAGTGTTACTTTATAAAAACGAGTAATTTTTACACATTGTAATGTCACATTTTTCAAGTGCTGTTTTATTTTTGAAATATTGATTATTGTCTCGCCCAGTTGTTTTGAGGAGACACTGCCTCCCTTGCTAGCCTACATTCGCTTAATAGCTTTGATTATGATAGAAAAGGTTTAAAAATTGTGCTTGGCTTATTTTATCCTGCCATCGAGCCACATATGCATGTCCATATGACGTGCATTTTGTACAGCTATGCTCACGAGCCTAGAGGTTCTCGACCGCTGTTGTAAGCAGACAGTTGGTCACATTATGAATATGGAAATACTGATATAAATGTATTGTATTTCACTTTTACAAAGAGCAGAATAATTACAACAAAAACTAAAATATAGAGGCGGCATTGTCAGAATGAGCCACCCATAGCAACGCGTCATGGCATCGGCATTGACATGTAAAAAATGAACGTGAATTATCCGACTTTTGAGCACTTTGTTACTGTTTTGTACACGTTTTCATATGAATTATAATTCAAATGATGTTTTAAGGCTTACATTTAAATGTGTCATTTTATTTTGAGTGTATTGTCAATAAATAAAATAATTAATTGAGATGGGCACAGAAATGACAGAATTTCCTCCCGTTTGTCGCGCCCCACTTGGCATGTCTCTATTCCCCACCAGTGGGGCGCGCCCCATAGTTTGAGTAACGCTGCCTTATGGCAACATGAGTGCAGTTAATAGCACCAATTACATTTGGGAAACCGGACATAGCTGTAAATTGTGCTTTTTTACCTCTTCACCTGCCGTGTATGGATACTTCATGTAATTATGCAACAACCCCATTATACCTACTAACACGACTGGCATAACCCTGCTAAGGGTTGGCTGAGATATCCCTGACCTGTCTGCCAATTCCCTATGGAAAGTGCCAGTCGCCAGAAATCCTACTGTTGTAAGGACTTGAAGTGGGACTGGCACAGCGTGGTTTCTCAGAGTGCTCTGTAACGCTGGACCCAAAAGAGTATAGAGGTCCAATAGGACGGCCCAAGAATTCGGAACTGGCTCATAAGACACTCGTCCTCGTTTGCCAGCAAGTCTTCTTGCTATCTAAAGATGTGTTCACTCCGGATCCTTCCATTTGCTACATCTAACAGTGCAAGATTGTGCGTCATTACGCATTGTGATGGCATCATGGCTTTTATAATCATCCATTTGACTGTATCTGATAAGCTACAGATGTCATATTAATCTAATTGTAAATGGGAAATAGTTCTGTGCAAATGGAATTTTTTTGCAACTTTCAAAATGGTTAACACATGCGTCACGATGGAAAACATGATGGAACACATTTCAAAAGGACACGAACTAAAGGCATATGAACACCATGATAATTTCATAGCTGATGACGACATTTATACTATGAAAACACATTTTCCAAGTGGACAATAAAGACCTATCTATCTAATCTAATCTCTATCTGCTCTGCCAGATGGACACATCAACAAGAATATCAGTTTTAAACATGAGTTTGTTCTGTTTACAATAATATTTATGAGGATGAATTACATAAAATGCCAATATAATTACAGAACATATTTGAACATTATTTTTCCAAATATGTCTTCATTTGCATCTGTTATAATACTGTTTTATTTTGTTCAGATCAATCAGATGTTTTATTCACCGCAAATCAATCAAACTAGTGTTTGTGTAGGGTGTTAATTGTAAGAATGGCTTTGTAAAATCTTATTATATCTTATTATTAATGAGAGGCAGTATTTCGATTTCGTTTACACAATGGTCTGCAGTTTCAGACAGTTTCCCATGTTTCATCCATCTGCTGAGGTTGTTGCCATTTCTCATTTCACCCGTTTTTGTGTGTACGCCTGGGTCAGCATTTCTGTGAAGGACCGAACATTTTCCCATCAAGTTTGCTTTTTATAAATCCCAAATATTGCAAAGAGAGCGGCGTACGTCTTCTTTTGTGCATACGCCACGTTTACAAATGAGGCCCCTGAACTGTATTATTGATCTGACTCTGGACCGCTCCAACCCCAGAACTGTGTCCCCCTCTAAACATGTCAGCAGCAGGGGTGGTAAAAGTACTCAAAAGTTATACTCAAGTAAAAGTATATATACCTAAATAAAAAGACTCCAGTAAAAGTAGAAAGTCCTCCATTCAAAGATCACTCGAGTAAAAGTACAAAAGTGTCTGATTTATAATGTACTTAAGTACCGAAAGTAGAAAGTAAATATTCAAATTAACTGTAAATATCAATAATTATGCAGCTCAATTGTTTTGGGAGTGATATGCAATGTTTTAATTTTACGAATGATAAGATTAGATACTACAATTAAGAATTACTTAGATTTGCAATCATAAGAGTCAATGAAGCACCTTAATAAAGCCACTTAACCCACTATAGTGTTTTAACTAAGTTCCATAACATTAGCTGCATCAAACAGAAGATGTATTGGAATATCAATGAGGAAGAATCACCTCTTTAAGTTGAAATATCTTCAAACACACCATTAAGCTACACAGACTACTAATTAAATCTGTAAAAGCTTCTGTTCAGCTTTAGCAGAAGCTGATTTTCAAACTTGCTAGATGGTGTGATGTAAGAGCTGCCCAGGTGTGCCACAGGGAAATACATGTTCGTGTTTTTAAAGTATTTTTCTTTCTAATAAAAATCAATGCATAGGTTATATATCAACAGTCAACATAGTTACATTTAAATGTAGCAAATATAGAGTATGGTCTGCTGTTATTTTGTGACCTGGTTAATGTCATGATGGTGTGCAGTGAGAAGATTTCATAGTAAATATTATACCGCAAAAGAAAAGTTTGGGAAACACTAAGCTAACGTTAGTGTGGCAAACCTGACACTTTTTCCAAGTCTACCCGGGACCGTATCATCCATGATCGATCGGCAGCATGCAGGGAGAAACAGCTTACTAGCTTGATTCTCTCCTGCATTCAGCTTAAGTTTTTGTCACACACAACCCCAAATCTGCCACTATTAGCTATCATGCATTAACTACATTGACTATTGTCAAGAGCTGCACCTTTACCTGTTTCTGCTGTCATTTTCCACATCACAATGGCGAACTGACTGCTATGTGCGTGTATGCTGACAAAGAGCTCACACATTCTTTGTTTAAGATCTTCATTGGTTTGGAAAGCCAGTGTAATAAATACTTGGGAGTGGGCTTAGGGAAAATGTATCGGAGTAAAAAGTATACTTTGTCTTTAAAATTGTAGTGGAGTAAGAGTGAAAGTAGATCCAAATAAAACATACTCAATTAAAGTAAATATCCCCGAAAAAAATACTTAAGTAAAGTAATGAAGTATTTTTACTTCATTACTTACCACCACTGGTCAGAAGGGCTGTACTGATCCAGGGAGTTATCATAATCCACGGGCTCATGAGTATTCTTTTTTTTCACATATATTTCACTCTTTCTCCCGTACTCTCCCGCAGGCTGCATGTCAATTTCCATTTTAACCGCATATGTTTTGACAAGCCAATCAAATCCATTTACAATTATTTTTATAAAATTAAGAACAAACACCCTTTTTTATTTTCATGATTTAGGTACATTCAAAACGATATATGTTTTTATTATGGTAGCCTATGGATAAAAAATGTGGTACAAAACATTATGTAGGATTGGTGACAAACTCGTCAGTTAAATAAAGACTTGTCCATCCAGGGCAGGCACAGCTGACCTTAAAGCCCGCCCATAATGCCAGGAATACACTACCGCTACGCTAGCGACCCCCCCTCTACGAAACTGTAACCAGCACTTCTGAAAATGCACTTCCGACAATGTCTTTGTCCCCACCACATTTCAAACCAAACTGACGCCCGTGGCTAGGGGGATTGCATGTGTTATTAGCTATATTTTTAAAAATCCATATCACCATCATGTTGTTCTTTGGAAAATATATAGCCTATAGATTATATCCTACTGATATGGAATGGTACATATATTGTCCTCACAGAGTTTTTCTCTTAACTCCTCAGATCCGAATTTAAAATGTACAGCAGAGAGAGAGAGTGATCTAGAAAGGATATCGACTTTTAGACATCACCATTTATTAAAAAATATTTTTCGAAACTATACCATCTACTTCATGCCACAGAGTATACCACATTTTTATGTGCAGACAGTAATAATCAGAAACCTCATACAGAATATACCAGTTGGTCAAATCCTTAGACTTAAAATGTAAATACTAAGTGTTTTATTATCCAATAATAAACAAATACAAAATTAATAGTTTTATTAATTGTAGGATGGTATTTACCCGACCATGCTGTTGCTATTCTTACGATCATGAAAGATTTGCTATATGCACAGCAGATTTCGTTTTGACCTTAAAAAATTCATGTACTTTAGAGACAAGATAGTAATTTAAACTACTGTCACTTGTTTTTTTGTGTAAACCATTGTTGAATTATTATAGAGACCATTGGAATTCTAACAGTATAGGCTAAACCCTTTAACAAAACTAGTGACTCAGTAGACTTCATTTTGACGTAAATAATAAAATAAAAGTATTGTATAGTAAAAAATGTCATTGGGTTAGTGCTAGGGGTACTATTCAGGATGATCATACACTATTGCGCACATTGGTCAAATGGTCAGAATCATACTAAGTTTGTTTAAATTACGTTAAATATATGCCTTCATAAAAACAGTCAGATGAATACGGTAGATGGCACCCAGACATAAAATCCCAAATGAAGAATAGTACAGTAGGCTTTATGAATCAAACAACATTCCACTCAATTTACCGGTGATAATAAGCGGAAAATATGCTTCTAAATATGATTGCACAAGGTTGGAATACAATTTATTCAGCAGGACAAATATCATGGCATTTATTTAAGCTAAATTATGATGCTACTTCGGATTAGATGCCTATTATTGTTTGTTGAAAATATTTGTTTGAAGAACAGCATATTTCTCAATGCAATAACTTTTATCTTTAGCAGAGTTTTACTTTTTACTGGTGAAACGAGTAACAATCATGCGCTTATTATACACTACATGGCACCTTCTGTCATGCTCGGAAATTTGGATTGTGTCATACATTTAATGCACCACAGTTCTCAAACTCCCTTGAACGTGTGTTCTCCCTGGATGCAGAGATGGCCTTTGATATAATTGAATAAGTGTACCTTTTTGCTGTGCTTAAAAAATTTGAATTTGGGGACAAAAATTCAGCTTTTGGATCTGGCTTCTGTATGCATCCCCAAGGGCTAGTGTCTGTACCAATGACACTCGCTTCAGCTACTTTGCCCTGGAACACGGGAGTGCTGCGGGCCTCTGCCTCTTTCCAGGGTGTATCACAGTATGGCGTTAAGCATAGGTTGTATGTATCATAGTATGCTGATGACCTGCTACTCTATGTACATAACCCTGCAACCTCCATAACCCTCCATTCTTTCTATTCTAGAGCATTTTGGTTATTTCTCTTGTTTCAAGGTTAATTTCCAAAAGAGTGAATGCTTTCCTATCAATCCAGCAGAGTTGCAGCTTCAGCAGATAGAAATACATTTCACACTAAATGCCTTTCTGGTACCAGTTTCAGCACCATTTTAAACTTGTTGCATCAGCTACGGGCCCTATTGAGAAAAACCACATCCCCCTTCCTTATTGACAATGCCCTCACTCTCTGGGCAAATAAAGGTATTAAAACCTTTCATGACATTTACAACAATACAGTTTCCCTGAATTGGCCTGAATTGTTTTTTTTCCATGCCCTAAGCTGAGAGAGTACTTCAAATTTGCCTGCTCCCCTGTCCCATGATAGCAGTTTTTAGTGTTCCAGAAGACTTACTCTCACTCAACCCCAAATATGCAAACCCTGTGGCTTTCACTACACTATTGGCTTGACCTAGAATTCTCCTCCAGTGGAAGTCTTCCCACCCTCCGTCAATTTCTCAGTGGCTCAGTGTCCTTCCTTCATCTAGAAAAAAATAAATAATCTCTCAGGGGCTTAACCAGGATGTTATTTCATAGATAGCAGTCTTTAGTTGCATATTTTGAAGACCTCCAGAGACTGCCCGATTAATTTGGTGCACGTTAGCCTAGTTCCTTTCAAAGTATGTTTACATTACTTTTCTTCCTCTGACTTATTTATTCATTTTATTCTTATTTGTATGGTTTTGTCCTAATCTGTTTTTCATGTGTTTTTTATGTTTTCATGTATTTGCTGTGTGGTGGGTAATGTCTGTGTGGTTAGCGGGGTGGGTGTTCATATGGGGAGGAGGTGGGGTCTTGTTTAGTGGGAGTGTGACACCCAGCCCAGAGTGGCATACAGAGACTGAGAATGTACGCCTATATATAAATTTCAGTTAGGTTGATGTATTTAGTGTTTTCTTTAATAACCAAATGCAATGCATTGAATACTATGTCCCTTTAAGGAATGTGACATCTCTCTCTGGTTTAGGCATTTGCTAAGATAAAGATTAGGTTAGGGTAGGCTAGTATCTTGTAGATCTGTTGATTAATGATTGCGTTCAGCCGGGTTCTAGTAATTAGTTAAGCTTACTAATTATAAGCTGCCCAGATTAGAGAGAGGTGTCAGGTATTGATATACGTTACGTTGTTCTTGTTGTTCATCTGTTCATTGTGGAAGGCTGTCCGGGAGCTACACGTTAACATATAAGTTGTGACAAACAAAAAGTACCTAGAAGTTTAGAAGTTTATGCACACGTTTACCTATATGTTTAGCTATCCGTGTCCCGTGCCACTGTTAAGAGCATGTAAGCCATATAGGTAAATCAGTTGTGCACTCGCTTCAGATTTGCTAAGGCTCAGACTGCACGCCCTCTCCTTCATTCCAACAACGAGAGAGCGCAGCCTGCAGATCAGGCTACCATAACCACCATAGGGGACTTTTATCAGCGTTTTGTATATAACCCACCTATGTAGACATACCAGGGCTACCCTCAGGCTATACATACCACCACGTGGGTGAGCCATGGTGGGTGTACACGGATGTTCCACCTGCCACAGGCCCCTTTGCCAACAACGAGCTGATGCTGCTCCCCTTAGAAAAGTGGAGCAGAGAAGAGCAGCAGTATCAACCACACCAGGCCCCTGCTCAGCCGGCTCATCACCAGGCCTCATGCCAGTCAGCTCTAGAGCATTCCCTAGACCTAGAGCTCATCTCCCTGCCCTCGCCTCCGGGATTTGAGGACATAGCACTGGAGTTCACAGGGCCCCCCTCTGCTATGGAGCTTTCCGGGCCCCCCACAGCGCTGGTGTTCACAGGGCCACCCTCTGATACTGAGCTTTCCGGGTCCCCTTTCACAGCCTGCCAAGCCTCCAGTCTGGCCAGCAGAGGCCACCTACCAGGCTCTGACCCAGCCTGCTATGCCTCCAGCCCAGCCAGCAGAGGCGCCCTACCAGGCTCTGGCCCTGCCTGCCACACCTCCAGCCGGGCCAGCAGAGGCGCCCTACCAGGCTCTGGCCCAGCCTGCTACGCCTCCAGCACGGCCAGCAGAGGCGCCCTACCAGGTTCTGGCCCAGCCTGCCACACACCCAGCACTTTCTGCTTCAGGGGCCCCAACACAGCCAGCCCCAGATCCCACGGCACTGAAGGGTCCTGGGCCGTCACCCCCAAAGACACCATCACTGCGGGGGTCAAGCTGGCTACCACTGTCACCATCAGCGGCCACCTTTGAGATGCTGCCTGGCCGGCTGAACCCTCCAGCTGAACTACAGCCAGGGTGAGTACTTTGGGGAGGGGTCTGCCTGTGTGTACTGTATGGGGGGGGGTTTCTGGCCCACCGTTCTGGGGGGGTAATGTGGCGCCCAGCCCAGAGGGGGCTGGAGTATAGAGACTGAGAATGGACTCATGTATATATGTCAATTTAAATTAGGTGTATGTATTTTGTGTTTTCTTTAATAATATTCAAAACATTGCATGGTGTTTATGTTCCTTGTTTTCTATTAAAACATTTGGTTATGTCCCTTTATGGAATGTGACACCTCTCTCTGGTTTGGGCATTTGCTAAGATATGGTTTAGGTTAGGTTAGGCTGGTGTCGTGTAGACCTCAGCGGCGGTCGGTGGATGTTAATTTGGGGGCGCTGGCTCATAGTACTGTCCGAACTGGAGGAAACGGAACGGTATCGCACAGTATCGCACAATGGGTTTGGTGTGTTGCGCACCGTTCCATTCACTCCGGTCCCGAGCGTAACATGAGCCCGCCCTCCCCAATTAAGATCCACTGACCGCCTCTGGTAGACCTGTTGGTTAATGATTACGTTCAGCCGTGTTCTAGTAGTTAGTTAAGCTTCCTGAATATAAGCTGCCCAGACTAGAGAGAGGTGTTGGGCATATATACGTTACGTTCCGTGGCGGCTGGCGATATTTTATTTGGGGGGGGCGCTTTTTACAAAGTAGTACTTCGAAACTGGGTTAAACAACCAGCACTAGATTATTTAAACAACTAAGAATTTAAGAAGAGCATAACAATACAATACAAGAGTCAAGATAGAAACATAAGAAGAGAGTGACTCTGAATGAGTTATTATAAACTACTGTATATCCCTCCCACCCACAAACAAAAAGCATGTTAACTATTTGAACATAAATTTTGTTCTTCTTTCCTTCTGATGCCTCTCTGATTAAAGTCAGTCATCTCAGTAACTTTCAGGAGAGTGACAGTTTCAGAAAAGACTTTAAGATTATTCTCCATAAACAGCTGGAATAGGTCCACAGCACCACGGCAGGCTCTGAACTCTTCCTTTCTGTAGATGAGACTGAGCTCTGTCTTCAGCTTGCTTCCACTGAGCATCGGGTATGCTTTCAAGGTGCTGCTCAGTGCATCTTCAGGAAAGGTATCCTTGTACTCCTCAAACCTGTCCCCCTGCAACAAGGTGGCACAGACAAGGAGGTCTGTAAAGGAAAAGCGCTCTTTACTATGTCCCAGGATGGTGTCACAGACCTAGAGATAATAAAAAATATATTATGTAAAAGTTTCTATGATTTTTAAAATAAAATTCAAGCCATTTGAGTTCTTTGTCCCATATAAGACACAGTAGTGTTGCCATGTTGTTAGACTGTACTTTTCACTGTTATATGAAGGTCAGCAGTATGAGCGGTGGTCTACTTTATTTTATTATTTTATTATCTGTTTTAAACAGCCCATTCAGTTAATTTCTTAACACAATAACTTTGTTTGGGTATCTAGCTGCAGTTTGTGGGTTTAAGTGGTTTTAATTAATGTTAGCGAGGTGTTTTGGTGTCAGGTAATTGTGGCTAGCAAGTAGTGGAGCAGGGTGAAGGAGTAGCATTTAAGTTGACTTAATATATTTTATTTGATAATTTATTTTTAATGAATCTGTAGAATATCATATACAAGCAGGACAGCTCTGCAGCACAACAATAATGTAAATTGGTATTTTGACTGATTTCTATAAAGTCACCTCTGCTGCAATCCCTCCACGGTTTTCTGGACTGAGCCCCCGACACCTCTTTTTTGGCCGAGAACCACTGCTTTGCTCACCAATGGAATGGAGAGTTTCTGCAAAGGACAAAGATAATTTATAATAATATTGGCGAAAGAGAAACAGGGTTAATAATAAAAGAGAAAGCAAATAATAATCATACTACAGGAATACTGTTACCTGATCTATTGTATTTCCTGTTGGAACTGTTGGAAGCTCCCTTTGATTTGGACCGAATCAATGTTCTTCTTCTGGAGCTTGGCATAGAGGAAGTCTACATGTGGCATGATGTGATGATAAAGTTCCAGAAAGAACTTAAAACCCTGAACCTCCAGTAACATGGCCAAAGCTCCTGCTTCTCTGACAGTATTGGGGTCAAAGTCACCAGACTCTTGTATGCTCTCAAAACAGCGAATGAGATCCTCTCTGTGTTCAAAAACAGTATTAATGGCACGGCTATGAAAGTTCCACCTGATGTTGCTGGATCTTGGCAGTGTATGGGCAACCACATTATCCAGAAAACATGTCCGCTTGCATGACTTGGAAAATAAGCTGGCAAATCCTCCAAGGTCTGAAAAAAGAATTCTCACCTTGGATATTTGAGAGGTGGCCTGTTGCATTATCAGGTTGAGCTGATGTGCGTAACAGTGGATGTAGTGGGCATTTGGGTACATATCTTGTATTTTCCTCTGACCACCAAAAAATCTTTCCTGCATGTTGTTTTTGTCATCAATGTAGCGCAGTACAAGCACAAGTTGTGACTGTGTGGCAATATCTGTCGTTTCATCTGCCTGGAGAGATTAAAAAATCACTTTTTTTCTAATGATTATTTTTTCCTTAGTAACAGACAATATACAGTCCAGTAGCTCATTCTGTATAGTTTTTAATGTTCCCTTAAATACAGTGGTGCTGTCAAGGAGCTCTTTCAAAGCTCCATCAAGAGAGGCAACAAAATCCAACAACCTGCGATATATCCCGGGGTTATCTGAGCTCTCACTCTCATCATGGCCACGTAAAGCCAACTAAAAGGCTCCACAAAATTTCACACAGTCTAGTATCCTGGACAGTATGTGTCGATTTTTTGTCACCTCTTCATTGTGCCTTCTAATGCCAATCCTTTAGCCTTCATCTAGTTGTTCAGCAATTCTAACTCTGCCAAAAAAACGTTAGCTTCATGATATTATCAAGATGGCTGCGCCTACTTTCAAGACGTTTGCATATTTCAGATGTTTTAGGTCTCTTACCCCCGTTGTTGTCCACAACCTCCGTGCCTACACTTTAAAATGAAAGATAGGGAAAGCAAAAAAAGGCATTCCTAACATCACATCCAGCCAGCCAACTCCGTTTCACATAACAAGAGCGTGTGACGCCCCGGTTGTAGCTTCGTCCTTGGTCACTAGCCTGCTGCTGGATTTTTAAATCAGGTTGCTCCGGTCCAATATCCTTTACCCCTTTTTTTATCTTCCAGCGAAGGCCTTGTAAAATGTTTGTTTTTGTAAATCAATGATAGAATTTGGTTTAACTGCTGCCATTATCTCTACGAACATGATTTGTCAGGTCAGGTCAGGTCAAGTTTATTTTATCATGTGCATCAAATAACATACATCATCCCATACAGAGAAATTCTTTTTGACATGGCACGGCGATTCTATGCAGTGGGCTTAAAGACAAGAATTACAACAATATAAGAATTTTAAAATAATAATAACAATACTAATAGTAATACTAAACGCTATGTACTAAGCAATGGTCTGGAAAATGTACAACAGTAGAAGTAGTGAATATTATAGATTGGCATGGAAAAATTG
>JACXGM010020096.1:0-17813 GCA_016801145.1 Umbra pygmaea | reverse complement strand
ACACACAGACAGACACACAGACAGACACACAGACAGACACAAATGCATTGAAGCAACTGCCATGTGATTGGTTGAGTAGATAATTGCGTTAATTAAAAATTGAACGGCTGTTCCTAATAATCCTTTAGGTGAGTGTATGTCCTTAAAAAACCTATCTCTAGGAAGCATTAGAACTGCAATCTCCTGTTTCATTTTAAGTGGTCTAGCACCACCCAGCGATAAGTGTATAGCATTTATTGGCAACTAAATGCACCGATTGGTGCCGCGGTACAAAAAGCACCACTTTATCGTGTGACATCTGTACACCGCTTTTCAAATTCTTAAACAAATTGGAATAAGTGTCAAAAACATTAAATATTTAGTTTTTAATCAAAATCATAGATGGTATTATGTCTCCGGGCTATTTGGATCACTGAAATCAATCTCAGACCTTAGGATAATTAGTTTGCCAGGTGAGCCCAATCAAAGGAAAACTACATAAGGACGTTCCACATCATTAAGCAGGCCACAGGTTTCAAGCAAAATGGGAAAAAAAAAGGATCTCTCTGGTGTGGAAATGCGTCAAATAGTGCAACGCCTTGGACAAAATATGAAAACAGTGATTTGTGGCTGATTCAGAGCACAGATGGGTTCGTGCAGATAAAGTCATATGAGGAAGGTTAATGCCAGACAAATTAATCTGATTAAGAGTGCAGCTGCTAAAATGCCATTACAAAACAGCAAACAGATATTTAAAGCTGCCAGGGCCTCTGGAGTCGCGCAATCCTCAAGGTGTAGGATCCTCCAGAGGCTACAACTCAGCCACCCCAACCAATGCTACAAGCAGAAATGGTTGCAGTGGTCCCAGAAATACATGAAGACACATTTTCAAACAGTCTTGTTTACTGATGAGTGCTGTGCAACCCTGGATGGTCCAGATAGATAGAGTAGTGGATGGTTGGTGGATGGCCACCATGTCCCAATAAGGCTGCAATATCAGCAAGGTGGCGGAGTCACGTTATGTAATTCTACTTATACCCTAAAGGTTGGTGACTTGAAAAATATAAAACTGTAATTTGCATCAACTATTTAGGAAAATCAGTGTAAAATATAACTTCCATAATAGTTCAAGTAAAATTTCAGTTTACAACCTGTCTAATTGTCCATATGAGCTACAGTACATTTTGATTACGGATAACCAATTTATGGTGAAATTAACTTATATCCTTTATCAAAACTCTAAACAAATTGCACAGGACTGGATAGGAATAAGACATGTAAACAGAGTGCAAGTTTACCTATGCAATAGTTTATGAGTGAACAAATTTGTCACCTTCTGTGCTGATGATGTTGCTGAGATCCAGGTCAGCAAACTCTTGAGCCTCTTCCCGCTTCAGTCTGGCTTTTTTACACTTCTCCATAGAAGGCCGGCCTGAGGGGGAGGGAGACAGTCATTACCGTATTTTAGCGCATAAAGCACACACCCGCGATTAAAGCGCACCCTCATACATTGCACAGATATCTTGTTTTGTGTAGAAAATTAGCAGCATGGTGCGCACCCTCACAAAGCGCGCATCATTTTTGTAGAAAGGAAACACTTAATCTCCTCTGGCCCAATCCTGCATTAATGGGCACTCAGCTAGTTATTGTGTTACAAATGTTTAACACCCCAAGTGCTGATAAGATGAAACCAGCTATTCCCAAATGTCTTTCAACACTCAAACTGGTCTATACAAAAGTGATTTAGTTTCTTGTTTTAATAACCCAGTCTCACTAGCGAAAATAGTCACCAACTAGTGTCTGTATAAAAAACAACACAATGTAAAATATCAAATAATTGGCACCCAATTAGATAAACTATGACTGTTTTTATTGAGCACATGAGCAAAGACACTCTGTAGTCAAATTATCGTATTTTGGCACATAAAGCACGCACCAGTTATTAACGTGCACCCATGTACATCGCGCACAGATCTTGTTTAGTGTAAAAAAAATCTGCATTGCGTGCACCCTTACAAAGCGCGCACCATTTTTGTAGAAAGGTGGCACGTGATCTCCACTTGCCCAGACCTGCATTGATGGTACTCAGCTAGTCATTGTGTTACAAATGTTAAACTCCCAACCCCACACGTGCTGATTATATCAAACCAGCTATTGCCAAAGTGGAGTACCCACATTAATGTTAGTGCTACACAAAAAACTTCTGGTTCAATGTATATTTCAATATTCAAACAGGCCTATACATTTAACTTAATATTTCTTGTCTGAATAGCAGTCTCACTGGTGAAAAAAAACACTAACTAGTGTCTGTATAATATTATCAAGCTTGCATTTAAAAAATCCTACATTTGTACTTACGTAGAAAATTAAGAATGTGCCTATGCAAAAAAGTGGGATTAATCAAACGATCCTATGACTGCACACCGGTAAATCCCAATTGATAAATACCACTTGTTCTTAGCGTCAGTGCTGGTGCACAGTCTCTATGATTTGCCTATCAACACACCCCTAATTACCAGTGTTGGTCACGTTCATTTAAAAAAGTAATTAGTTATAGTTACTTCTCACAAAGAGTAACTGAGTTAGTAACTGAGTTACATCATTATAAAAGTAACTAATTACCATGGGAAGTAACAATTTCGTTACTTAAAAATTATGTAAAATAACTTGGAGAACACAAATATTAAATATGTTAAATTAATGAAATGGACACTAGATAGAATCAATTATTAGTCTGAGTTACAAGAGTTTGCGGTGGTGGAGAAAAATCTAGTTTAAGTTGCTCTGATAACCTGGCTCCATCTCCTTTGGTAGCGGAGCTCACGTTATCAGCTGCATTCTTGGCCACTAGTTTGTGGCAGCATGTGACTATGTGAGGGGCTTCATTAGAATCAAATCACTTGCCACCGACGTGGAGTTTCTTTCTGCACAAGTTGCATGTTACATTAACATTCTTGCCTTTCACCTCAACGAGGGAAATGTAGTGCTTATTATACTTACAGTTTGCAAAAGCTACATTTGAACACTTTGGACTTGCCATCGCTCTGACACCTGGTTACTGTGTGTGCACGACTGTTTACCCCTTTTCCACCAAAGAAAGAACTGGGTAGGTTCGGGGCCAGTGCGTAATTTGAACCAGTTCTTTGCTTTTCGACAGCCAAAGAACTGGCTCTCGGCCTGGAAAACTGGTTCCAGAGCGGCACAAACTCTTTGCTGGTCTAAAACTGTTCTTTTACCACGTCAGGCTTACGTCAGGGGCTGATGACAAAACACCGATGATGCCCATTTTTTTGAAGTACCGTAGGCACCGATACTCCGACAGCAAAGATGCCAGTGTTGGCAATACTGTATCTAGCTAGCTTTGTCAGCGGAGGATAACTTAAAATAGCAGGAAAAATCAAAACCAAACAAAAAGGGCTTCGCCTCCAGTTGCTAGCTAGGTAGTCTGCTTCATTCAGCGGAGGATAATATACTTTTCTAATTTTTACACTTGTTGGTGCACCGTTACCGGAGGTACTGCAATACCGAGTTGATGCGTGGAGCAGACGGAGCAAGCCCCGTTTCCGAATCCCTGTTCGAAAAATCAACTTAATATATATAGTTCCCCGATGGGGAACGTATTAGATAGTAAACTGATAAGAACATATGATTCAAAGCTTTCATTATCCAATACAATACAGCCGTATGGGACCAATGCCAAACATATTACACACAATAATTCGCTCCAATGTGAAGCTAGCTTCTTTAGGGACTGGGAGCCAGCTTCTTTAGTGGATTCCTAGCCTTTCGTAGTTTCGCCTTCAAAGTAATAGCGCTTCATTTAACGCGATAAACATCGCTTAACAAATATGGAAACATTAAACATTTTGTAAATATGCCACTAAACTATATTAGAATAGTGTGACATTTACTAACTTATAATATTTTAATAAGAACATTTACATTTGCAATCTGTATTGCTTAAATATATAATAAATACACAGAATCCTGTGTAATGTTAGCTACATCAAGGGATGCTGGTGGTAAATGTGGATATCGCATAGATCACTTAAGTCAATCGCGACCCAATACCATGTTGACATGCTACCTTTGCTCTCCAAAAACCTTAAACTAGCCAAGAAACGGTTGGCAATGTTGTGAAAAAAACATGTTTATCTTGTTAGCTGAATGGCTGCACAGCTATATCCACCGTTTTGTTTTGCACTGTTGTTGTTTTTGCACAGTACCTTTTGAAAAGCTGTCTGGAATGTGTCTGGGGAGTAGTTGTTGCACTATGAGCATTATTTGGACTTTATTATGTTGTTCTATCCTATATTGCAAGTGTTTTTTTATAGCTTGTTATGATATTTTTCAAGTGTTTTAATAAATGTTTCAAGTTCAAGTACTTGGAATCTTAGAAAATCATTTTTTTTACCGTGGTATCGAAATCGGCATCGAGAATCGTGTAATTTTACTGGTATTGGCACCGACTACTGAATTTTTGGTATCGTGACACCCCTAGGCGGGGTTATTGTGACCGACACGAAAAACTTTGACCGCCATTGTTAAAAACCAGAAAGATGGTACAAATATTGACGAAAGATAGATTCTAAAGCGAAACAGTGGTTTTGGACTCGATCCTCAGCGACAGACCGGCATGCCATATCACCGGGGCATTAAATTCACTCACTGCCATGCTCGAGTCTATGGTGGATGAGACGGTGCTGCGGGGAATTGCCAACAACGTTACTAACTTATTGTACTTATTCCGGTAAGTTTAACCTTTCAAATTTTTCACCTTGTTGCAAACTGTACATTTCTTAGCTGTTTGGTTTACAAAGCTACAGTATTTATTAATAATAGTTGTGCTTGCTTCACCAACCAGCTAGCTGGTCTGCTATTGCTAACAATAATAGCTAATGTTAGCATGCTACGTTCGACGTTCTGTTGTCTGTACATGATATGGACCCATGGGTCTGAAATAAAGAATATACAGTATATAACACTGTTGGTTTACTAAACGTTACCATGGCGTCACAAAATGCAGACACTGTATAGGGTGCAATGGAAACGTTTGTGATAAAAACACATTCTTATTTTTGTTTATACAGCTGTTGCCATTGACAAAGGAGAATATGACATGGTGCTACTGATACCACTGCACTGCATCTTACCAGCACCGTCTTACATCTCAGCAGAAAGCTCAGAATCTGCCTCTGCCAGTCAGCCAACCAGAAAGGGTAAGGATTCTTGTTATGAAACTGAAACAGTGCAGGTATATGATATTAGACTTACATTATGATAAGGTCTATCATTGTAGTAAACTGAAACTAGGGGCAGTGCAGGTATATGATATTAGACTTACTTATGATCAGGTGTATCAGTGTAGTAATATTATCATATAATGGTATTGTTACAGTTTTTTACAGTCACTAGGACACATTTCTCAAGACTTGGGTCACTTTTTTAAAACTCTTCATACAGTGAGCACAATAGAAGTACATGTGGGCTAAACTGTGGATCATTTATCATTGCTTTGGCACAAAATGCATTCAATGACCACATCTTTCAAATTACATAAATTTTTTCCCCACTTCGACACAACAACCTTCAAAACTCTTGGTACCTACAAGCCAATTTGCAGATGCTTACATACTGTTTTCAAAACTGTTAAACTGAAGTTCACAACAGTAACATAATACAACACTAAATAGGTGAGCAATTTGCTACATTTTTACATTGTTATAATTAAATATTTAAAATCCAAAAATTTAATTATATAAAAACAATTGGACAATTGTTAGGTGAGGAAAGGGATGCAGAAATCAGCCAACATTTTTAATTGTATGGAACAATGTGTAATTTCACCACTCCTGTGCAGTCACCGAGTGGTTTGCAGCCCATCCCAGAATGGTGTCACTGTTCCTCCCACCTTATTCTCCGTTCCTCAACCCCATAGAGGAATTATTTTCCTCACGGAGGTGTAAGGTTTATGACCACCATCCACATGATCAAATGTCCCTCCTGGACACATCAGCAGAAGATTGCTAGGGATGGATCAGGCATGCCAGAAGTTTCTTTCCTATGTGTATTGCCCTAGATGACATAAGATGAGATGTGGATGAGAACCTGTGGCCTAATGCAATAAACCAAGTTGATTACCATTCGTATTCTGCTATTCGTATTCTTATATTCTCTATTGGTGGATGGTGTATACAAATCTTATATTTTGGAATTACTCAGTGCAAATCAAAACATAACATATTGAAGCATACTGCATCATGTCTGATTCATTCCAGTAACATATATTGGAGTGAATTCTAAACAGTAGAGAGGTGTCCTTGTTTTACAGAAGAAAACATTGTATAATGCTAACTGTTGTTAGTATTTTTCAGGTAATTGTGTGTTTGTAGGCTGTCAACCTTTGCTAGTGTTATGGAAAAATGTGTTCATTTGACACATGTATGAATTGATTTGGTAGTTTTGGTGCATTTTGAATGCGAAATCAACTGCTGTGCCGAGCTGAAAGTCGGGTAGGGGAACTGTGAAGAGTTTTGAAAAAAGTGACTAAGTATTGAGAAACGTGTCCTAGCAACTGTAAAAAACTGTAATGTTGCATTATCAACATTGCACGCGCGCGCGCACGCACGCGCACGCACGCGCACGCACGCACGCGCACGCACGCACGCGCACACACACACACACACGCACACACACACACACACACACACGCATACGCATACAGTGGGTACAGAAAGTATTCAGACCCCTTTAAATTTCACTATTTGTGTCATTGCAGCCCTTTGATAGAATCAAAAAAGTTCATTTTATTTCTCAGTAATGTGCACTCAGCACCCCATCTTGACAGAAAAAAACAGAAATGTAGAAATATTTGCAATTTATTAAAAAAGAAAAACTGAAATATCACATGGTCATAAGTATTCAGACCCTTTGCTCAGTATTGAGTAGAAGCACGCTTTTGAACTAGTACAGCCATGAGTCTTCTTGGAATGATGCAACAAGTCTTTCACACCTGGATTTGGGGATCCTCTGCCATTCTTCCTTGCAGATCCTCTCCAGTTCCGTCAGGTTGGATGGTGGACGTTGGTGGACAGCCATTTTCAGGTCTCTCCAAAAGATGCTCAATTGGGTTTAGGTCAGGGCTCTGGCTTAGCCAGTCAAGAATGGTCACAGAGTTGTTCCAAAGCCACTCTTTCGTTATTTTAGCTGTGTGTTTAGGGTCAATGTCTTGTTGGAAGGTGAACCTTCGGCCCAGTCTGAAGTCCTGAGCACTCTGGATGAGGTTTTCTTCCAGGATATCTCTGTACTTGGCAGCATTCATCTTTCCTTCAATTGCAGCAGCATAGAGCCCTGTATTGCACTGCTGGTTTGCGTCTAAAAGCTAAGCAGTGTCGGGCCTGGTTAATCCCTGGATGGGAGACCAGTGCTGCTGGAAGTGGTGTTGGAGGGCCAGTAGGGGGCACTCCTCCCTCTGGTCTAAAGATCATTCCCAATGCCCCAGGGTAGTGATGGGGACATCTGCCCTGCGTAGGGTGCCGTCTTTCGGATGGGACGTTAAACGGATGTCCTGACTCTCTGTGGTCATTAAAAAAATCCCATGGCACTTATCGTAAGAGTAGGGGTGTTAACCCCGGTGTCATGGCAAAATTCCCAACCAGGCCTCTCAATCATGGCCACCTAAAAATCCCCTTCGTTCCTAATTGGCATATATAACTATCCACCTCTCCACCTGATAGCTGATGTGTGGTGAGCGTTCTGGCACAAAATGGCTGCCGTGCATCACCCAAGTGGGTGCTACACATTGGTGGTGGATGAGGTGGGCTTTCCCCTCACTGTGTCAAGCGCTTTGAGTTCCTTGGAAGAAAAGCGCTATACAAGTTGAATGCATTATTATTATTATTAGCCAGTCGTCCTGTCCCTGCAGCTGAAAAACAGCCCCATAACATGATGCTGCCACCACCATGTTTCACTGTTAGGATTTTATTGGGCAGGTGATGAGCAGTGCCTGGTTTCTCCACACATATCGCTTAGAATTAACGCCAAAAAGTTCAATCTTGGTCTCATCAGACAAGAGAATCTTATTTCCCATAGTCTGGGAGTCCTTCATGTGTTCTTTGGCAAACTCTATGCGGGCTTTCATGTCTTGCACTGAGGAGAGGCTTCCATCTGGCCACTCTGCCATAAAGCCCCGACTGGTGGAGGGCTGCAGTGATAGTTGACTTTGTGGAACGTTTTCCCATCTCCCTACTGCATCTCTGGAGCTCAGCCACAGTGATCCTTGGGTTCTTCTTTACCTCTCTCACCAAGGCTCTTCTCCTACGATTGCTCAGTTTGGCTGGACGGCCAGGTCTAAGAAGAGTTCTGGTGGTCACACACTTCTTCCATTTAAGGATTATGGAGGCCACTGTGCTCTTAGGAACCTTGAGTGCTGCAGAAATTATTTTGTAACCTTGGCCACATCTGTGCCTTGCCACAATTCTGTCTCTGAGCTCCTCGTGTAGTTCCTTCGACCTCATGATTCTCATTTGCTCTGTCATGCACTGTGAGCTGTATGGTCTTAAATAGACAGGTGTGTGCCTTTCCTAATCAACTCCAATCAGTGTAATTAAACACAGCAGGACTCCAATGAAGGAGTAGAACCATCTCAAGGAGGATCAGAAGAAATAGACAGCATGTGAGTTAAATATGAGTGTCACAGCAAAGGGTCTGAATACTTATGACCATGTGATTTCAGTTTTTCGTTTTTAATAAATATGCACAAATTTCTATATTTCTGATTTTTTCTGTCAGGATGGGGTGCTGAGTGTACATTCATGAATATGAACGTTCATAAAATTCATAAAATGAACGTTTTGGATTTTATCAAATGGCTGCAATGAAACAAAGAGTGAAAAATGTAAAGGGGTCTGAATACTTTCCACACACACACACACACACACACACACACACACACACACACACACACACACACACACACAGAAATAACAAAAATAATGACTGTAGTTATTTTGTATAAAAAACTTTCTATATAGCACGCCTCTAAATATATAGTGCGCGGGGGGGGGGCCCCGTTTGTAAAAACATGCATATCGCTCGCGATATATTCGCTAAAATATGGTAAATTATACAAACTGGACAAGTATGTAATGCTAAGTACAATAAAGTTAAAAAAGAACAAAGATTTACAGTAGATCACATACCCAGTGATATACATGTAAACTTAAACTATTAATTTAGGCCTATCAATTATTGGACAGACTAACTTACTACTTGCTGTGTGGAATTCAACAGACGTGGCATCAGCATTTTTCTGCCCTGCCTGCAATTACAAATTTACTGCCAAATTACCTGGAGAGCCTAACTAAAATTAGATGAAGTCATTTCGCTACATTTTGTAGGACAGAAAATTATTTGCTTTAATACATTATAATGGTTAAAAAGGCTTGTAGCTACTTAAAAAGACAAGCTACAACGTGTTGTATAAAGTGTGTGCACTGGCAAGCAGCATAATTGCTGCAGAGAAGACTCGCCTTGCATTTTAAAAATGTACATTCCCCGTGGATTCACCAGTGGTTAACAACTACATTAAATGCTTTACAAACATCAGACAGATGGGGCCTTATTTATCAAGCTTGCATTAAAAAATTCTACCCTTGAACTTATGAAGAGAATTAAGAATGCGCATATGCAAAATAAAGTGGAATTAATCAAACGATCCTATGACCATTTTATGTACATCGGTAGGCAATCCCCATTGATAAATACCACTTGTTCTTAGCGTCAATGCTTGTGCACAGCCTCTAAGATTTGCATATCAACACACCCCCATATCAACATATTATCATCTTAAAAATATCTCAAGAATTAGATGCTTTGTTTCCAGACAAGACTTAGAGAAACTTGTTCATGCTTTCATCACCAGCAGGGTGGATTATTGTAATGGCCTCCTCACTGGTCTTCCCAAAAAGACCATAAGACAGCTACAGCTCATACAGAATTCTGCGGCCAGGATTCTAAGCAGAAACAGGAAATATGAGCATATCACGCCAGTCCTCAAGTCTCTACACTGGCTACCAGTCACATTTAGGATAGACTTTAAAGTATTATTACTGGTATTTAAATCACTCAATGGCCTAGGACCGAAATACATTGCAGATATGCTCATTGAATATAAACCCAACAGACCACTCAGATCATCAGGATTACATCAGCAAAAAAGGAATTTGGGGTTTTCATGAGCTGTATGCCAAAATCATCAGTATTAAAACAATAAATGACCTGAAATATTTCAGTTGGTGTGCAATGAATCTAAATTATATGAAAGTTTAATTTTTATCATTACATTATAGAAAATAATGAACTTTATCACGATATGCTAATTTCTTGAAAAGGACCTGTATAAAGAAAACGGAATTTACTTAAACACGGAATCTCACTGAATTTGCATATTTTTCATCAAAATATACATATTCTATAATCCAAATATAGTCCTGTAATATTAACTGTCATTGAGTTTTTCCTAATGCAAAAGGCATGTGTGCTTCTCTACCCAACTCGGCCAGCATGTATGGGATCAGATGTATGACAAAATTATCAAACAAAACTTTTTGAATATCAAACAAAAATAAGAATTTGAGAGAAAATAAAACAAAATGTTTTGCAGACATTATTTCCGTAGCGTTATTCACTTTTCAGCATGCTTTTCAGGCGTGAAATCTGAAATGCTATGCAGATGTCAGCGGTAAGAAAAAATATGGCGACGATTTCTAGGTCATGTCAGAATTCAAATGCAGACATTTTCAATTCGTCCTAATAGCTAGTTAATATTAAAACAAAACAATTTTCTTTTAATAATAATTAATAACGATATTTGTTTGCGTGATCTGATCTACTCCAAAATGTTACTTTGTCTATGCACACGAGAGTTAACTAGACAATTCGATTAATATGTTTTGGTTTTTGGCGAAGTAGTACTTTTCCATATGCACATGTAAATACCCGATGTTTAATGTGCTAAAAGACTTAGGCCTAGTTAAGTGTATTTTGTATTGGCGAATGTAAACGTATAGATGAATGCAAATTATTTTCTAAATATTTATTACCGTATTGGCATTGAATTAACACTTAACCTGATATACAGTTAAATATAAACATGCTTATTCTAATCAGTCAACATCTGTTCTTGCTTTAGGTGTGGTGAATGTCAACAAGATGTCCCGGGCTGTAAGGGACATGTGTGTCCCTTTCGAAATTGTACCCTGCAGAAGGTGCAGTTGTCTATTTAAAGACTGTGTGGGGTACTGTAGGAACAAGAAACAGATTTTTACAGACCCTGAATTTGTGTGGAAGGTGTCTACAGTGTGTAGTAATATTATATAAGAATATGTGGGGTTCTAATAAATATTGCAAAACCATGAATAGTTCATTTGTCCTGGATTGTTTGGTGGATATTCTGATCATGTAAAACTATGTTTATCTTCAAAAAAGTGGGTAGTAACATTATACATTTATAAAAAAAATGTAGGAATTTAATATCCAAATGGGCAAAACAAATACTGGGGTCCAGCCAGTGGTGAAAGCAGAAAAGTATGCTGTCCAGCCAGGGGTGAATACAGAAAAGAATTATGCTGTCCAGCCAGGGGTGAATACAGAAAAGAATTATGCTGTCCAGCCAGGAATAAAAGCAGAAAAGCATGATGTCCAGCCAGTGGTGAACGCAGAAAAGCATGATGTCCAGCCAGGGGTGAACGCAGAAAAGTATACTGTCCAGCCAGGGGTGAAAGCAGAAAAGTATACTGTCCAGCCAGGGGTGAAAGCAGAAAAGTATACTGTCCAGCCAGGGGTGAAAGCAGAAAAGTATACTGTCCAGCCAGGGGTGAAAGCAGAAAAGTATACTGTCTAGCCAGGAGTGAATGCAGAAAAGCATACTGCAGTTCGTCCCCCTTAGCTTTGGTAAATTTGTCATGCTCTTTAGCGTGATGCGTCCTAAAATGTTTGATTAAGTTGCTGGTGTTTAAATTTGCAACACTCGGGCCACCCCTCGAAAATGTTTGCATATGTTGCATGTCGCCGACGTCTTACTGGTGGGTACATCCAAAGTACTACTGCCAAACCACGGACATGATGCGCTAATGTAAGCTTCTTTTACCGAGGTGTCAGGTGATCTATTCTTCTTCGCCCCTCTAAAACAGCAGCTGCCGATGGCAGCACAGCGCAACTGTTTTAAGTAAGGCGAAGAAGAACTGTGTCAGAGCTAAAAGAGCTAACCAGTAAATAGATTCCTATTTGTAATAAATTACGTGGTATCGGATCGGTGCCTGGACTCCAGTACTCGCCGATACCGATGCCAGCATTTGCGGCAGTATCGGAGTCATTTCCGATACTGGTATCGGAATCGGAACAACTCTAGGGGTGAATACAGAAAAGTATACTGTCCAGCCAGGGGTGAATGCAGAAAAGTATACTGTCCAGCCAGGCGTGAATACAGAAAAGTATACTGTCCAGCCAGTGGTGAATGCAGAAAAGTATACTGTCCAGCTAGTGGTGAAAGCAGAAAAGTACACTGTCCAGCCAGGGGTTAAGGCGGAAAAGTATACTGTCCAGCCAGGGGTGATTGCAGAAAAGTATACTGTCCAGCCAGGGGTTAAGGCAGAAAAGTATACTGTCCAGCCAGGGGTAAAACCAGAAAAGTATACTGTCCAGCCAGGGGTGAAAGCAGAAAAGTATACTGTCCAGATAGTGGTGAAAGCAGGAAAGTATACTGTCCAGATAGTGGTGAAAGCAGGAAAGTATACTGTCCAGATAGTGGTGAAAGCAGGAAAGTATACTGTCCAGCCAGGGGTGAATGCAGAAAAGTATACTGTCCAGCCATTGGTGAAAACAGAATGTAACTAAATTCATGTAAAAATGTATTAAATAAAACTGAATTCACGTATGCTGTCTAGCTAGTAGTGAAAACGGATATAAATTTTTGCTGTCCATCCAGAGGTGTGGATACTATGTCTGAGCTGGTGAAGGACAATATTTCATTGCTCTCTTGAGCGTACAGCAGAAGAGACAATTATAAGGCAGAATTCAAATGGATTCATCTGATTCTCCCTCTGATATAAAATGTAACAGTTTATAATATTTACTTGTAAATTCAATCCTAAATGTTATTTCATTACGTATTTTGTTAGTGTAATATATCCAAAAAGTAGAATAACATGAGTAAACGCGGCAACATTTGTCCAAATGTGATTTTTAAACTACAGGATTATAAAGGTAAAGGTAAGGTAAAGGTACTTTGTCACATACACATACATGTAGCGACATTCATTCTCTACATTTAACCCATCCTCCCTCAAGGGAGCAGTGGGCAGCAGTTTACAGTGCCCGGGGACCAACTCCAGATATAAGCCAGTGCTTTCAGGGACACTGACTGGAGAACCTAACCTGCATTATAATTTTTTTAAATTATGGTAGCATAGTAAACAATAAATATGTACACTGCTCAAAAAAATAAAGGGAACACTTAAACAACACAATGTAACTCCAAGTCAATCACACTTCTGTGAAATCACACTGTCCACTCAGGAAGCAACACTCATTGACAATCAATTTCACATGCTATTTTGCAAATGGAACAGACAACAGGTGGAAATTATAGGCAATGAGCAAGACATTCCCAATATAGAAGTGGTTCTGCAGGTGGTGACCACAGACCACTTCTCAGTTCCTATGCTTCCTGGCTGATGTTTTGGTCACTTTTGAATGCTGGCAGTGCTTTCACTCTAGTGGTAGCATGAGACGGAGTCTACAACCCACACAAGTGGCTCAGGTACTGCAGCTCATCCAGGATGGCACAGCAATGTGAGCTGTGGCAAGAAGATTTGCTGTGTCTGTCAGCATAGTGTCCAGGGGCCTCATTTATAAACGTGGCGTATGCACAAAAGACGACGTACGCAATAATTGGGATTTATAAAAAGCAAACTTGACGGGAAAATATGCGGTCCTTCACGGCAACTAACCCAGGCATGCGCACAAAAACAAGTGAAATGAGAAAAGGTGACACCGCCGGCAGATTGTTGAAAAACGTAGACTACTGTAGATCTGTCTGAAACTACAGAAGGTTGTGTAAACGAAATCGAAATACTGCCTCTTATTAATAATATGAAGATGTCACAAAGCCATGCTTACAATTAACAGCCTGCAGTGAAAAACAAACAAAATATAGCTGCGAGCAGCGATTGCGAAGCCAAGCGGCACCGCAACCCCGGTGCCTTTAAGCCGGTGGCACTGCAACCCTGGTGCCTTTAATTACCTTTTATTAAGAGCCACGTTCACTCATTCAAATAAAGAGCATTTTTCCATGTGGGTAAAATTCGTTGTTCCTCACCTTACTTGATGTCAGGTTTCGGATTACTTGTTTTGAAATAAAAATGTTGATTCCTCATCCATTCCATTGTAAGCATTTCAATTCAACTTTCAAACCATTCAAGAATCGTGCGCTGTTTTCTGCGCTGACTATATTTAGGTTATGCCAGATTATTTTAAACACAGAAAAGCCCACTCCCCAAAATGTAATTTTCAGTTCATCTTTTTTGGTCTGTACAACTTTCGGTGGGGGCAAATGAGGAAGGTGCTGTGCACAAAACAGCATCTCGAATGCGGACGGAGTGCACACTAGCCCTAAAATGACCCAGCAACAAATGAATACAAATGTTGAGAAATAACATTACTATATCATTTAGTACTACAGCCTACAGAGTTTTTAGAGTGTGCTATTATAACAGATTCATACATCTGATTATGTCTAGTTCTAAAAACATTATCAGTTATCAATTTGTGGGAATTTGTAATAATATCACAAATTCCCACAAATTGATAACTGTTGTAATAGCACTCTAAAAACTGCTGGGTTAAAAAATAACCCAACCTTAACAACACCGCTGGGTCACTATTGGACAGAACACGCGCTGGGTTGGTTTGACCCAAATGCTGGGTTTTACCATTTAACCCATATTTCTGGGTCATTCGTTTGACCCAACCAGTGGGTGACAAATGTCATAAAATGCCTTGAATAACCATTGGATTATATTAAACTATACTTGTAAGAACCTAATGAATGCGCAGTGTTGTTACCGGTTGCTACGACAACACAAACAAACTTTTGCTAGTGCGCATGTCCATTTACATTTACGTCCTATATAGTGTGTGTTGTCAATCACTGTGTGTGTTGTTTTTAGGGTAACATTATTTTGTCGGCTATAATGCACCAGGAGCATGATGAATTATAGCCGATAACATAATATATGCTTCCCAATACTATAGCGTTATACATATCTGTACATGACAAAATGAAAGCGCAAGTTAATATCACAGTCATCATAAATGTCCAAGGGTTGTCATTTTATACGAAGAACGCGTGGCAGACGCAAAACAGGCAGCCGCATCTCGTTCGTCCAATGATTTATTCCAAATGTCATCTTCAATTCTCCAAGTTGTATGTACAACGACCTGATGGTAAAGCGAATATCAAATGTGTTTAGCATAAGAGAATTATAACCTCAAATTATGGACAACGTTTTATTCTTTTATATTTCCGAAGCCAGAATTTCAAGGATGCTACGTCATCGATGTTCGTCAAAGGACTGTTCCAATGTAAAGGATCCTCCGAATTTCAACCAAGGACTGAGTCCTTCATTCTGAGAATTTTCCATAGAGAGTAAAGGATGCATAAGTGTATCCTTCGCGCTCCGAAATCACCCACAATTGTGCGCAAAGCGGACGTTAGTGGAGTCGGAGCAATTACGAGGCACTATGCTTTCAAATATAAGTATCTTTAGTGTTTAACGTTACTGTACATTTGTTATAACAGTAGTACATATAAGTAAAGATTAACTTTTAAATGTCTGTACAAATTGCTACTGTCTACTGTTGAATTGCAGCGCCTAAGGCTGACATTTTCACTGACTCAATGATGTGCACTTGCTAGCCTGTTCCATTTACGTGTTCTCCGAACGCTAAGGACCCTCCCTAGCTTCTGAAGGACCTTAATAAATGAAATTGTAGTCGTTTGAGTTCAAATTAGTTTCTATAATGAATTTTAATGCCTGAATATATGGACAGATTTAGGCTACATTTGTAATATAAAGTCTACAATTGTATTCAATACTTGTATTTAAAAAACTATAAAGAAATGTATTAAAAAAAAATTTTAACAATTAAACGAGATTGAAATCACATATAGTGGGCTCTGGTTTATTGTATTACACAGACAATATTTATTTTACATTTGTAATATATAAAAAGTATTTGTTACTAATTTTATCAAAGGCAATGAGACAGGAAATAACCCAGGACATGAGTAAGACTTCACCCAGAAGAGGGTTAATTTCACCCACTGGTTGGGTCAAACGAATGACCCAGAAATATGGGTTAAATGGTAAAACCCAGAACTTGGGTCAAACCAACCCAGCGCGTGTTCTGTCCAATAGTGACCCAGCGGTGGGGTTAAGGTTGGGTTATTTTTTAACCCAGCAGTTTTTAGAGTGTGCTATTACAACAGATTCATATATCAGATTATGTATAATTCTAAAAACATTATCAGTTATCAATTGGTGGGAATTTGTAATAATATCACGTCGAATAGTAGGCTGTAGTACTAAAATATAGTAATGTTATTTCTAAACATTTGTATTCATTTGCTGCTGGGTCATTTTAGGGCTAGTGTGCACTCCGTCCGCATAAGAGATGCTGTTTTGTGCACAGCAACTTTCTCATTTGCCCCCGCCGAAAGTTGTACAGACCCAAAAAGACGACCTGAAAAATTACATTTTGGGGAGTGGGCTTTTCTGTGTGTGTGTGTGTGTAACATGCTGGGACACACAAGTTGGTACAGGTAGGGTGTGTTACGAAAAAATTATGTATCCATCGCTACTATAAAGAAAAATTATAAAAAATTCCTACCTATCTCTTGCTGCCACTGCGGAAAAAAAATAAAAAATAAAATCCCTACCGACCCATGACCTCATCAAACTTTTTTTTAGGCCCTATGGGGTTTCAGGCAGGGTGTCTGTATAAGCACTTTGTGAAATCTACTAATGGAAAAGGACTATAAAAAATTATTGAGGTTAAAATGAAAATCACAACACTTCATTTTAGGATTTTTTTTTATCCTACTTTTGTCCTTTTTAAATCAGAGTGTGTTGTGTAAATTTAAATAATAACTGTAGATATAGACAAATAGCTATAGCTGTAGATAAACAATCTTTCTGTTTTATATAGCCTATTTAAACCTTTAGAAAATCTGGCATAACCTAAATATAGCCTATAAAAAATGTGAGGAAAACAAACCAAATCAAAAAAGTTGGAGAACCACTGCTTTATGGCACGTTTTGGATTTGTGGTCAGCACAGAAAACAGCGCATGATTCTTGAATGGTTTGAAAGTGAAATTGAAATGATTACAGTGGAATGGATGAGGAATCAACATTTGTATTTCAAAACAAGTAATCCGAAACCTGACATCAAGTAAGGTGAGGAACAACGAATTTTACCCATATGTAAAAATGCTCTTTATTTGAATGAGTGAACGTGGCTCTTAAAAGGTCATTAAAGGCACCGGGGTTGCAGTGCCACCGGGCTTGGGCCCGCAATCACTGCTCGCCGCTATATTTAGGGCCCAAGCCAAAGGCGAAGCTGGGCTGAAGCTGGTGCCCGGGCGTTGCTGTGCATGAATAAGAGACATTGAGGATGCTAAATTACAAAGAAAGAAACAAACTTTCGTGCTTTACGTCTCTCTCTCTCTCAAAAAAAGAGAGAGAGAGAGAGAGAGAGAGAGAGAGAGAGAGA
>JACXGM010020095.1:7816-18096 GCA_016801145.1 Umbra pygmaea | reverse complement strand
AGTGGGAAGTCTGTGGGAAGGAAAAAGTGTGGCAAAAAATGCTGCACAACGACAAGAGGTGACCGGACCCTGAGGAAGATTGTGGAGAAGGACCGATTCCAGACCTTGGATGACCTGCGGAAGCAGTGGACTGAGTCTGGAGTACAAACATCCAGAGCCACCGTGCACAGGCGTGTGCAGGAAATGGGCTACAGGTGCCTCATTCCCCAGGTCAAGCCACTTTTGAACCAGAAACAGCGGCAGAAGCACCTGACCTGGGCTACAGAGAAGCAGCACAACAAAACAACAACAAATTTTGCATGTCATTCTGAAATCAAGGTGCCAGAGTCTGGAGGAAGACTGGGGAGAAGGAAATGCCAAAATGCCTGAAGTCCACTGTCAAGTACCCACAGTCAGTGATGGTGTGGGGTGCCATGTCAGCTGCTGGTGTTGGTCCACTGTATTTTATCAAGGGCAGGGTCAATGCAACTAGCTATCAGGAGATTTTGGAGCATTTCATGCTTCCATCTGCTGAAAAGCTTCATGGAGATGAAGATTTCATTTTTCAGCATGACCTGGCACCTGCTCACAGTGCCAAAACCACTGGTAAATGGTTTACTGACCATGGTATTACTGTGCTCAATTGGCCTGCCACTTCTCCTGACCTGAACCCCAAAGAGAATCTGTGGGATATTGTGAAGAGGAAGTTGAGAGACGCAAGACCCAACAATCTGGGTGAGCTTAAGGCCGCTATCGAAGCATCCTGGGCCTCCATCACACCTCAGCAGTGCCACACGCTGATTGCCTCCATGCCACGCTGCATTGAAGCAGTCATTTATGCAAAAGGATTCCCGACCAAGTATTGAGTGCATAACTGAACATGATTATTTGAAGGTTGACTTTTTCTTTTTTTTTGTATTACAAACACTTCTTTTATTGGTCAGATGAAATATGCTAATTCTTTGAGATAGGAATTTTGGGTTTTCATGAGCTGTATGCCAAAATCATCAGTATTAAAACAACAAATGACCTGAAATATTTCTGTTGGTGTGCAATGAATCTAAAATATATGAAAGTTTAATTTTTATC
Organism: Umbra pygmaea; assembly: GCA_016801145.1. Taxonomy (NCBI): domain Eukaryota; kingdom Metazoa; phylum Chordata; class Actinopteri; order Esociformes; family Umbridae; genus Umbra; species Umbra pygmaea. The sequence continues at coordinate 17,028 of JACXGM010020095.1, read as the reverse complement.
ATTACATTATGGAAAATAATGAACTTTATCACAATATGCTAATTTCTTGAGATGGACCTGTATATACATGCATACATATATATATACATACACACACACACACACACAATGCTTGTAACATTGAGTTAATTTCATTGTGTACAATATCTCCTGATAAAAAGTGCCTACTGAAACCTATTTTGTCTATATACACTCATGACATAGAATACCACAAGATAAAATAATAATTCAGTAAAAAAAAATTTAGAAATGGAAACATTCCATGACATGATTGTTGGCATCCACTTGTAGAAGACAAATCAGTTTGAAAAGAATTAGACTGTCATTGCTTTGAAATAAGATTCATCTGTGATCAGTTCTCAGCGCTCACATTGTTTGATTTAACCAATGAAGGATTGCTTTAATATTTTTTTAAACCATTTTATTGGAACAGAAATGCTACTATCATCAAACATAAAAATGCTACAGGCCATCTCCAAAAACATTGGAATCAAAAAAACTTCACAAAGCTATTAAGACGTTTGCTGCTCATGGAACTGTCAAGAACATCTGGGAGTACGATAACATTTTTATCAAAGAAGTCTTTGAAGGTTGGTGAGAACTGTGGAAAAAAACACCATATAAAACATCCACAGCTGAAGGATGACCTGGAGCTATCTGGAGTTATGATTTCAGCCAGTTCCAGGCTGCACACTAAACCAATAGAACTATGGGCAAAGGCCAAAGTTGACCCCACCGCTGGTAGAAAAGGATAGGAAGGCATGACTTAAAAGGTACAATATGTAGTTCTCCAAAACAATAACAAAAGATGTACTTTCCATTAAAAAAGCAAACATCACTATACCTTTATTATAGATATTACTTAGTTGTGTACTTACATTATCCTAAATGTTTCCACCAACTTTCAAACCCAGAAAAACTTGTAATATAGTTAGAAGACAAGGGACGTTTCATTTTGTCTTCCGTCAATGGCATCATATAACCTTTGACTGCTCTAGTTGCTCTAAGTTCCAGGGAACCGCCAAACATAACGTGAATAAAGGTAATGCATTACTTTGTCAGTGAACATTTTTTCTGCCGGAGACGCTAGATTGGAAGGCTGTCATTGACAACGATAACAAAACCTATGATCCCACGCTACTTCCAGACGTCATCCAAGTACATCTTTTGCTATTGTTTTGATTGAGAGACCCCTATCAGCCAAAACAACACATTGTAGGTTTAAATATTCCACACCCAGAAACTTGTGGTTTACAAATAAAAGAAAGCCAGTGGGGTCTAGTGCTAAACGGGTGACAGTTATACCCAAAACACATCTATGGAGTACAAGGCAATACGACACTCACTGTCCAGCACAACACGGAAAGAGATTTGTCATAGTTTACATAGATTTAACGTGCATAGGACAATTACATTACAGCACCTTTACAGCACCTTAACATAGCACTTCATGCGACACCATACTCTGCATACACATAGGTTTAAAACTCCTCAGGATGAAACTCATTAGTATAACGCATTCCATAAGTGGAGAGAGTGGAATAAGCACTTGTACATTACCAGAATTAATCACAAAGGTGCTACAACCCTCACAGGAAATAATAACCAACAATCACAATAGACAAACACATGAACTATTTCCCAGGTTAATGAATGAATTGCAAACAGTTGATGATCGTGAACTGACACAAGACAGGTGAATTGTGGAATACGAATCATAATAACAGTACATAAAACATAAACCCACCTGAGGGCGCTATTTGCCCAGGTCTGCCATGACCCTACTCATGACACCTGATCTCAATCCTATTGAAAATCTTTAAAATTAGATGAAATCTGCCATTTGGAAAAGGAACCTGAAAACATTCAAGTGCTTGAACAAATAGTAATTGAAGAGTAGGAGAAACTACAATCAGACAGGTGCAAGAAGCTTTCAGATGGCTACAAGAACCTTTTGGAGGCTGTCAAGTGTTTTACAACCAAATATTAGTGGTTTCTTTCAGTGCTGTCCAGGTCATAGTTTATGTTACCTCTGTGTAATTAATACATGTAATGTAGATTTGAAAAGGCATTGTTATTTCTTCTAAAGGAGGCTCAACTAAATATTGATGTGATATTTCTGTTGGGGTGCCCAAATTTATGCACCTGTCTAATTTCGTTTTGATGCATATTGCATATTTTCTGTTTATCCAATAAACCTAATTTAACTACTGAAATAGAGTCCTTCATTTAATTTGATAGATGAAAATGAAATTGCTGATCCAAACACCCAATTATATATAAATGAAAATCATGAAAATTGTCAGGGTACCTAAACTTTTGCATACGACTGTGTATATATATATATATATATATATGGGTGGTTGACATGTGAGCATGAAAAAAAGTTTTTTATAAACTTCAAATATTATGCATGACATTTATTGAGTTGTGCTTTACCAATTCTTAGCTTTCCAAAAACACATGTGGTCTTTTAGATTTTGTTTTGGATTCTGAATTTATTTACCTGAAATTGTCATATGGTGTGACATGAGATATTTTGTGTATAAAATGAAAATGGGGTGTACTTTTTTAATTAACTCACTTTCATATCATATTTCTTTATCATAACTATCTCAAGACATAGCATCTCCTTGTGCAAATACTTTCTTAATCATCGTGCAAAGTAAAGCATGTGTCTTCCATCTGTCAATATATTTTAGAGAAATTTTGACAAACCCTGTTAGAAATTTAACAAAGTGCTTGTGATTGTTGCTGAAACTATTCTCCATGTGTTAAAATTAGATTTGTATAATTTATCACATTTTTGTCACAATTATGAAGGTCACAATAAATTATATATTGTCACACTCTCTGTTAAAAGAGAAACAGTGTTTCTAAATATTTTAAATGAATACACAATAATTACATTGAATTAATTGTAATTAATTATGTCAAAAATATTTGGCTTTTGTAACCTAGCCAAAATATATTATATCAAAATATAATAATTACATTTGTAACGATTGAACCAAGGACAAGGTCTCCACAATAATAAGTTGAATTTATTTAAAAATATGCCTAGCTTGGTAGTCAGAAGGCATGCTGAGGGTTCGATTTTGGAGGTAGGTTGTCTAAACAGGCAGGGTTTGACACACAAGGCAGGCAGTCAGAACAGGCAGAAGTACAAAAGCATTCAGAGGAGTTGGTCATTTGCCGGCAGGAGTTGGTATACCGGAGGGAATATATCACAAGGCAGAAGCACAGAAGGACAATCCAGGAACAGGTAATCAGATAATGAATACATCAGGGTCAAACCAGAAATCCAGGAAAATAGGAAGACTCAGTAAATCACAATCTGAATAGAAAACAATACCTCACAAAGGTGGAATTGAGTGAGGAGGCTTTATATGCTGACAAGTGCACAGGTTTTTAGTATTCAGGTGATTGAGACCGGGCTATGGGAATGCGTTCGTGTGGATTAGAATTATGAGTGTTACTGGTTTGAGCAGGTGATTTCAGGAGAGATGTAGAAACAGATGATGTGACAACATAAAATTAATTGTAATTAATCATGTCAAAAATATGTAGCTCATGTAACGTATCCTGTAGTGGGCTATACTATGTCTGCCTACCTATTACCGTACCAATACTACTAATGACCTTAATGTTTCTACTTTGTTCTTCATTTTCTCAGGACTTCCTCTCTCATTGCAGGATCTGTGTGTAGACTCTCCCTGTATTTCCCTTTTCTGTCTGCACTTTTCATCTTTTACTCCCGGTATTTATTTCAAGCTGACAAAACAAAAAGGAAGTACGTGAGTAAGTTAGTATGACAAATTGAGTAGTTAAGTATGGATTCCCCTGAGTGGTTAGGATTAGGGTTGGCAATACATATTTTATCATGTGATGATAGACAAAGTAAAGTGTTACAAAAGGACATAAAATACATTAAACTTAGTTATTACTTAAAAAATACAAGAATACCTTGTTAGCTCAAGTGAATAAGTACTCCATGTGTAGAAAACTACAGGTGATATAATACGGTTTGACAAACAGATCATATTGTGTGACATACCAAACCTGTCACACAGTATGATGAAGTGTCACACCATATGAGGTTTCATACACTCAGCACAACTTTGGGCCTTGTGGTTATATGCTAGCATGCTAACAGCATTCCCACTGCAACATGTTAACATAGATTTTTAATGTAATATTGACAAAAACATGTTATTATCTTTGGCATTTTTATGTAAAAAGCATTACACCAAAAGACAGTGGGAAAGGGTACTAAAGCGGGATTGACAAAAATATTTGATTTATTGAAACAATAAAGAGATGAATCAAATTCTAACCATTCCATATACCTCTGAGATGTTTTCTGTACTTCCTGTTTGAACAAGGACACCTCTTCCCAGAGGGTCTCCAAACAATTGTCAATTTAAATATCACAATATAGTGTCACACCATATGATATCAATGTTTGGGACAAATTATTTTTGATCAGAGCTGACTCAAAATAATATGCCTGGACTTTGAATAGAGTAGACTCACAAATATACATCTGTGTTATCATCCTGTACTTGATTTAGGATATTTGCAAATATTTATTTTAGTTCTATTTCAGTCTAAACTTTGTGAAATGTGCTGGGGACAGTTTGGTAGGAACATTTTGAAACAGTGACTGATGAATTGCATTATGGTTCAGTATGTTCACATAAAGCAACATATTCTGAGCAATATAAAAATGTTTTTTGACAAATTAAATTTTTATTGATTTGTGTTTGACGCTCGGAACCACAAAAAGGCCATGTCACGTCAACCACACACATACAAACAAGCAACAAATATTGCTTGTTTGTAGGTGACCAAATACTTACTTTCCACGATAATTTACCAATAAATTCATTAAAAACCCTCCATCCTATGTGATTTTCTGGATTTTTTTTCTCATTTCGTCTCTAATTTAACCTATGATGAAAATCACAGGCCTCTCTCATATTTTAAAGTGGGAGAACCTGCAAAATTGGTGGCTGACTAAATACTTTTTTGCCCCACTGTACATACATACATACATACCAGCCACGGTTGGTGGATCTTAATTGGGGAGGACAGGATACATACATACAAAAGGATACATACATACAAAATAAACATACATACATACATACATACATACATACATACATACATACATACATACATACATACATACATACATACATACATACATACATACATACATACATACATACATACATACAGGTCCTTCTCAAGAAATTAGCATATTGTGATAAAATTCATTATTTTCCATAATGTAATGATAAAAATTTAACTTTCATATATTTTAGATTCATTGCACACCAACTGAAATATTTCAGGTAATTTATTGATTTAATACTGATGATTTTGGCATACAGCTCATCCAAAATTCATATCTCAAAGAATTAGCATATTTCATCTGACCAATAAAAGAAGTGTTTGTAATACAAAAAAAAGAAAGAAAAATTCAACCTTCAAATAATCATGTTCAGTTATGCACTCAATACTTGATCGGGAATCATTTTGCAGAAATGACTGCTTCAATGCGGTGTGGCACGGAGGCAATCAGCCTGTGGTACTGCTGAGGTGTGATGGAGGCCCAGGATGCTTCGATAGCGGCCTTAAGCTCATCCAGAGTGTTGGGTCTTGCGTCTCTCAACTTCCTCTTCACAATATCCCACAGATTCTCTATGGGGTTCAGCAGGGGCGTAACAAGCTTTTCAAAAGTGCGGGGGATGGATGTGGTTTGTTTATTAACAATAAAAACGATGAATACAATGACAAAAGGGTACAAAAGGTATAACATACAAGATATAAAAAAGTTTCCAATTTAAATGAGTGACACTAAAAAAGTATAAAAACACACTTGAAACACATGGAAAATAAGTCAAAACTAGACTTGCTGAAGGATCAGAAATGCTTTAATAATCCCAGAAGGAAATTATTTTTGTTACAAACTCCAGATATACAAACATAATATTTTAAGAACAAAATATAAATATATATATAAATATATGAAATGTATTTCAGGGAAACTGAAGGACATATTTAAGGGAATTGCAAGGTCTGAGGGGGGTGAGGATCCATGTCACACTATAAGACCTCTGTGTCCAACAAGGTGGACTGTCCATGATAGTGCCATCCCAAATGTGCTAAACCAGTAGAGCGCCTAATCAAAACTTTGGCTGAGATGGCAGTGAGTCTGATGCGGCTAGTAAGGCACAGGGGCTTTATGAGACATTTCAACAGGGAAATGTTGTCCTTGGTCTTGTGTGTGTGCTTTGGAGATCACAGGTGAGTTGGAGGTTTAGAATATATCCCTCTAGAGCAGAACACAGACACTATATGGTATGCATTCAGCTGTTGCCTGTGTTAAGGAAGGTTTGAGCAAAAAGACCAACACAGAGAGTTTTCAGGATCTTTACATGAAAGCAACAAGGATGTGTGAGACACACCATCTCACTCGTATTGCCTTTCCTCTTGTCCGTATCCCACCTCAGCGCTTCACAGGTAGTGCTTCTGCACATGTACATGTGTCTGCTTCTGACTACTACAGGACTGAACTCTACAAAGTTCTGGATGTTGCTGACATGCAGTTTAGAGAAAGATCTAAGCAGGAGGGAATGCAAATGTTAGGGCACCTGGAACAAGTTCTCTTAACTGGAAAGATTTATGGTATTGTCCACCAGTACCCAGAAATCAACCCAGACATCCTCAGAGTTAAGCTTGCATTGTTCAGAATGAAGTACCACTTCCAGTCTAGTACTGAAATTGTGGCTGTTTGACCATGTTGAAACAGTTGCCCAACTCCTCCTAGTTGTGCCTGTGTCATCAGCAGAGTCAGAAAGGAGATTCAGCAGCCTCCGAAGGCTGAAAACATGGCTACGCAGCACCATGACCCAAACCCGCCTCAACGGTGTTGCTGTGTGCCATGTACATATAGACAAGGGTAAACAGAAAAAAGATTGCTGAACTGTTTGTCTCCTGTAAGGAGGGCAGAACAAGCATTTGTTCCGTGGCATTTAAACGATGCTCAATTGGCACAAAGGAGCCTAAAGTGTGTCAAGAAATGATCCCCCAAACCATTAAAGATCCCCCAAACCATTAAAGATCCCCCAAACCATTAAAGATCCCCCAAACTATTACGCAGATTGTGAAATACTCAGACCGGCCCGTCTGGCACCAACAACCATGCCATGCTCAAAATTGCTTAAATCACCTTTCTTTCCCATTCTGACATTCAGTTTGGAGTTCAGGAGATTGTCTTGACCAGGACCACACCGCTAAAGGCATTGAAGCAACTGCCATGTGATTGGTTGAATAGATAATTGCAATAATGAGAAATTGACCGGGTGTTCCTAATAATCCTTAAGGTGAGTGTATATATATTCATTCCACTCCATTGCTCACCTGTGAACCTTCCTAATATCATGAAATAAATGCAAACAGGATTTCTCTTGAAAAAAGGTGTCGATCTTCACCTGCCTTTTTCTTTTCTGCATCTTAATGATATTGCGTGACAAAAAGACAGTGGTAAGCTTGATAGTGACATGGGTCTAACAGGACGGACTGAGACTAATACATTTTGCTTACTTGCGCTCTAAAAAGGGGAGAAAAAAAAACGCCCACACAAAGCTTTTTCTCTGGTGGTATAAATAATGTAACAATTTACTGTTTAAAACATTAAAACAATATACACCTTTTTTCATAGTTCTTCAACAGGTAGGCAAACAATGTCATAATTTCTCACTTTTTCCTCCTCAACAGGTACAAACACAACAGATAAGTATCCAAAAAAGTATTCAGCTAATCAACAAACAATGCTTAAAATATCAAAATCAATTGCACTGGCAATAAACCCATAAATACACTGCTTAACAATGACAATTTGTCCCTTCTCCTTGTCAATTCCCTGCCTTCTTCATCACAGTTAATTTACATTGCATGCCACATACATACCTGAATTTAGCTAGCTGCTGAACAATATCACAATTAGCAATTAGCATTTGTCTAACGAAATATAATACCAAAAACACTCAACATGTGAACAAAACATAATCAGAACATCTTCCCAAACAAATATCAAGCTTATTTAAAGACCACCAAAGCATAAACACTTATTCAAAGTAGCTGGAAAAGGGAGACGTAATTAATTGACCACAAACATAAGTTCCTGCCTTCTCAGCAGAAGAGAGGCGGGACGTAAGGCAGAACAGCCAATCATCAGCCGGTCACACTCAAAGCTGGTGTCATGTTTGAGAGGGAGGGGAGAGGAGGCAGCCGCAGCGAGCGCAGACATAGAGCGGGCAGAAAAACTGAGGAGCGACTGTAGAAAAGCGTTTGTGCAAAACTGCAGAAAAACTGCTGAAAAAGTGTGGGTGTTGAACCCTATCACCGGGAAAAGTGTGGGTGTTAAAACACCCACATCCCCCACGGGTGCGACGCCCCTGGGGTTCAGGTCAGGAGTGTTGGCAGGCCAATTGAGCACAGTAATACCAAGGTCAGTAAACCATTTACCAGTGGTTTTTGCACTGTGAGCAAGTGCCAGGTCGTGCTGAAAAATGAAATCTTCATCTCCATGAAGCTTTTCAGCAGATGGAAGCATGAAATGCTCCAAAATCTCCTGGTAGCTAGCTGCATTGAACCTGCCCTTGATAAAACACAGTGGACCAAAACCAGCAGATGACATGGCACCCCAGACCATCACTGACTGTGGGTACTTGACACAGGACTTCAGGCATTTTGGCATTTCCTTCTCCCCAGTCTTCCTCCAGACTCTGGCACCTTGATTTCAGAATGACATGCAAAATTTGTTGTTGTTTTGTTGTGCTGCTTCTCTGTATCCCAGGTCAGGCGCTTCTGCCGCTGTTTCTGGTTCAAAAGTGGCTTGACCTGGGGAATGCGGCACCTGTAGCCCATTTCCTGCACACGCCTGTGCACGGTGGCTCTGGATGTTTGTACTCCAGACTCAGTCCACTGCTTCCACAGTTCATCCAAGGTCTGGAATCGGTCCTTCTCCACAATCTTCCTCAGGGTCCGGTCACCTCTTGTCGTTGTGCAGCGTTTTTTGCCACACTTTTTCCTTCCCGCAGACTTCCCACTGAGGTGCCTTGATACAGCACTCTGGGAACAGCCTATTTGTTCAGAAATTTCTTTCTGTGTCTTACCCTCTTGCTTGAGGGTGTCAA
>JACXGM010020094.1:0-18234 GCA_016801145.1 Umbra pygmaea | reverse complement strand
GTTGTAGCTGCAGGCTAGGTTGTAGTGTTATAGCTGCAGGCGTGGTTGTAGTGTTTTAGCTGCAGGCTTGGTTGTAGTGTTATAGCTGCCTGGCTAGACTGAGCAATACTGCCCCACTTGACTGTGTTGTAGGCACTTTTTTACATTCATCAATTTATTTTTTAACTTGATATTTGGTTTTCCGTTTTCGTATCATCTCTGGAACACACAGTGTATTGCAGTTTGTTGCGTATGGGGCTGCTGTTTTGGCAACAAAAGGGGGACCTACACAGCATTAGGCAGGTGGTCATAATGTTATGGCTGATCAGTGTACGTTTGTATGTACACTATTTAAACAAAAGTATGTGAGCACCCCTGGTAGTGGTGGAGGGATAATGATCTGTGACTGGACTGTTTTTCAGGGTTTGCCTGAAAAACATTAAGTGTCAACTTTATTAAGTGTCATCTTAATACTACAGGATATTAAGAGATTTTAGATGATTGGGTGATTCCAGCATTGTGGCAACAGTTTGGGGAAGGCCCCTTCCTGTTCCAGCATGACTGTGCCCCTGTGCACAAAACAGGGTCATAAAAGAACATTTGGCAGTTTGGTGGGGAGGAACATGATTGGTCAGTCTTGCAAATTATCCTTTGGCTGAATGGGCACAAATTCCCCCAGACACACTTCAAAATGTTGTGGAAAATCTTCCCAAAAGAATGGCAGCTCTAATGGCCGCAAAGGGGGTGTCAACTACTGATACATATGAATGCCCATGGTTTTGGAATGGGATGTCCAACAAGCTCATATCGGTGTGATGGTCAGGTGTCCACAAACTCTACGTTTGGCAATGCAGTTTATTTGTGTCTGTGAGTGTGTTTGAAAGCGGAGACTTGGTGCCCAGGGGGACTGGACAGATTCCAGGAAATGCCGCAGTCAGACATTGTTTTGTGTCAGAGTTTGCCTCTATACCCCTATAGTTGCCTCTAAACCCCTGGCCCCCATTTAAATACACAGAAACACACACCAGATACATGCCTTTTGGTTCCTCATGGGCTTTGTGTGTGAGAGTAAGGCTGTGTCAGACTGTGTGTGTATACACACATGCAAGGTCATTAGTCATAATTAGCTGTGTCTGAGGTGATTAAAGTGGAAGCCCCAGGAGTGGTTGTTAGGGGCCTGCTGACGGAGCGGAAACATCTGCAAGCTAAATCACAGTTGTACAGCTACATCTCATCTCCTCTCCCCTCTCTCCTTCCCTCAATAACGTCTGCCCTCTAACAATCGCTGTGCTCCCTGGCAAGTGAGTGTGTGTGTGCTGTAAGTAGATTTAATTTCAAAGGCAAATCTGAGGTCCATTCGAATCATTAAGTGTGATTCGAACGGAGGAAAAGAGGCCACTGCACTACTTTAGAAAGAGAGACAGAAATGCCACCAAATCACCATGAACCTCAGCCGACCAAGCTTTTGCTTGTCCCTTCTGCCCTCTGATTTGCATCTTACAGCTCTTCACACCAATTCACACTCTAGCTAATTCAGCCACATTCTCCCTGGTCACATACAACCTCTCTTTTATCAAATGCACACTGTCACACCCACTACTAAACTCCACAAATACACACTTTAATCGTTGCGCACATACGTGCGCACACATTCTGTCCACAAAGTCCATTTGATTATTTATTTGTTATGGTATTCCAAAATTTGTCATTTTTCTAATGTGTACTGTCTATTTCTTGTTATATATCAGTTCCTTTATCTGACGGCATTGTTTAACACATATTTCACTGAGGCTGTGACATCTGCCGTAATGTGTGTTTGATCAATATTACTTTATTGGCAGTGCATGTAGCTTTTGGTTCATCTTAAAGACACTGAGGCCAAATGCCCTGCACACTGTATTACAATAAAAAATGTATATTTTATTGGGTTTCCCTTGTAGCTTAGTTGTTAGAGCATGGTGTTTGCAGTGCCAGGACTGTGGGTTCATTTCCCACGAGGGCCAGCATTAAAAAAGTAATTCACTCTGGATAGGAACGTCTGCTAAACGACTAACATGTGAAATATAGTGGCTTTCAACCAACTGAGGTACTTTAAGAAATTTACACAGTAAGGAAAACTGACCTCTGCCACCATTAATGAGTTTTGGTTCAGGGTGGAATGCAATAGGCTTACTTGCTGTCGCCTGTGTGTGAGCTGTCAGGCAAACATTGCCTTCTGATGGATTTCGTAATTGTCTCTGGTTTGACTGTTATTCTTGGCAGAGTATTACTCCAGTAAAGCACTTACAAAGCACTCCTACTCTTTTGAATTGGTTGGTTCAACAAGGTGTCATGAATTCATGTCACCAGGGCTGTAGCTGACATGGTAAAAGGTGTATATGATTCCCAGGACCCATGGCTTGGCAGGGCCCACTGATCAAATGAATATCAATGTTTTCTATAAGTTAGGGGGGCTCTGCATATATATTTTCAAGAGGTCCAGTATTCCTGGCAACAACCCCGCATGTCAATGTCAGCCGTATTGATTCAATTCAGAATCCGATGTTTTAAAAGGGAAAGTGAGTGTCTTTTGGTGACATGTTTTAAATGAGACCTTGTTACGTAACTAGTCTGTTAAACCATAAGCAAACTTAGCTATAGTATCATGTCGAGGTAAGTAAACGTTTTTAATATAGTTTTTTATTAGATTTTTTCCCCCATTTTCCTTTCTTCCCAATTCCCACTAAACCTCCCTTGCCGGCAGCTCCGCATCTCCTTGGATAGATCTGTGGGATGGCAAGGGACATGCACATGGTTAATTTAACCACATGTCGCCCAGCCCCCAATTCTTTTTTTTTGCAATGCCAATCCAACAGGGAAGCCTTTAGTCACATCATGCTCAGGTTGATTTAGCTCACCAACTATACTTCTGTGATTTAATTTACAGGCACTCAATATGAACAGAAGGAGTCACTGGAGAGCGATGTGGCAGGATAGATAATCGATTTATCTAACCCAAATCCCAGGCAGCGCTATCCAAATTTGTGCTGCCTAGTGGAGGAGGTCCGGGGAAAGTCAGAGAACCCATAGTCAGACTCGAACAACTGACAATCATGACGTAGAATGTCGTGCAATGCGTAGTTAGAGTAAACTTAACTGACCCTGGATGAGACCTTGTCATTCTCTGCTAATGTCAAGGCTGTGACACTTTCAGCACAGATAGTCATCCAGGCACTCGTCATTTCATGTCTGTCTTGGTAGGACTCCCGGCGTGTGCCACCAAACCGCTATAACTCAATCAGATTGCAGGGGCCCGCCTACTGTTTTTCCCAAATTCTCTTATGCCACCACACTTCTACCCACAATCCACTGGCTTCTGGTTGAAGCTTGTATCTGCTACTGTCACATAGCATAGGTTTAAGGAATGGAGACCAGAATGCAGGGAGTGGAGTAGTTGAATTTAATAAACTCAGTTCCCAGTAATGAATAACACAGTGTACTTTGCAGGAGTAGCTGACAATTACCTAATCAACTACACACGTGTGACATGGTGATACCCAGAGTAGCTGGCTATACTGTGTAACTCAGTGCCCAGAAGGTGGTGCGCAACAGTCCCATATTCAACTCAAATGGCTTACAATATAAACACAAACATGTCCATACACAATCAATATAACTGAATCATCACAATAAACCATAATAGTTCAGTTTATACTATATGCAATACTCCATCTACTGTGACCACCATGCTCACAATTTTCGTACTGAGAAGGACAAGGTTGATTTCCATATATCCCTGCTCACCGGTAAAGCGTTAGACTGAGCTACAGCATTGCGGGCTGTACACACCCTAGAGGTAAACTCAAAGAACCAGTTAATCTCCTTGTTTACTGAGGTTTCTGACCATACTATTGCTGGTGGATCTTCTCTGCACGATCAGACAGGGTGGACACTCGGCGGCAGACTATGCTCTGGAGTTCCGCATCTTGGCTACCGGTAGTGGGTGAAGAGGTCTGACTCCCGAACTCCAAGCCGAGTTAGCCTGTTGTGGTGATATTACAGATCTAAGTCAGTTCATTCGGATGTCCATTTCCATAGACCACCTCCTGGTCTGTAATGTTGTCATGGAGGAGTGGAAGAGGACTCCAGTGGTAAGCTGTGAAGCTTAAGTGAACTCCATGCCCAAGAGGGTTAAAGCAGTGCTGGAACATAATGGTGGCCACACAAAATATTGACACTTTGGACCCATTTTGGACTCATTTAGGGGTGTACTCACTTTTGTTGCCAGTGGTTTAGACCTTAATGGTTGTGTGTTGAGTTATTTTTAGGGCAAATTTAAACTGTTATACAAGCTGTACTCACTACTTTAAATTGTAGCAAAGTGTCATTTCTTCAGTGTTGTCACATGAATAGTTAGAATCCGATATATACAAAATATTTTAAAAACATATTGATTTGTTTCAAAGATCGACATTCTTCAACCCTAAAACTAACATTTTGGGCGCTATTTTAACGATTGTTTGACGGGTTGTGTGACTGATTTCCGGATTTCGGAGCGGGAGATTTTGTTTTGGAAGCTGATCTGGGCATGGCGTTCTCGTAGGGTTCCAGATGGCGGTGCCGGGGGTGAGGTCGGCATGGAAGGGAGCTTGGATAGAAGTGTGAGTTCAGTTGGAGTAGCGGTAGGGTTTGAGGAAGCACGGTATGTTAAGAGGAAAAAGAAGCGGGCACGGAAGAAAGAGGGCGGTGAGAGTAGTTCAGGAGAGGGTGAAGGGGATCTGGGGTATAAGGTGATTGTGGAGTTTTCGGCCCTGACAGGTAAGCTGGTACACCCGGTGTCACTCACTGCGGCAATTAGGGAACAGGTTGGGAGGGTGGTGGATGCTAGGTGTTTGAGTGGTGGGAGGGTTCTTATTGTGGTGGGTATTGTGGCTCTGAGGGATAAGTTGCTGAAGTTGGAGGTGTTAAATGGGGTAAGGTGAGGTGTATGGTGCCTGGGAGTGCGGTGAAGGTGAGAGGGGTGATCACGGGTGTTCCGGAGGATCTGTCAATGGAGAAGCTAAAAGAGGTGGTGTCGGGGGGGTTGTGTTGGACGCGAGACGGATGAGCAGTAGAGCACTGGGGTTAGAGAAGGTGAGTCCCACGGTGTTGTTGGAGTTTGGGGGGCCGTTGCCGAGTAGGGTGCACTTCGGGTTTCTTAGTTTTTTTTTGAGGGAATATGTGCCGCCGCCGCTGAGGTGTTTTAAGTGTCAGCGTATGGGCCATGTGGCGGCAGTGTATAGAGGGCAGGGTAGATGTGGTAGGTGTGGGGGTGCGCATTTGTAAGCATGTGTTGTCTGAGACGTGTAAGCATGAGTGTGTGGTTGGCAAGGATTCATTGGTGGTGGGCAGGGTTGAGTTTTTGGCGTTTCTGTGTAGTGTGGTGAATGTGTGTAGTCAGGTTAAGGTACGGAATGTGAGGATTGATGTTGTGGTGGGTGCTGCTAGGGAGTTTATGGGTTTTACTGACGTCACGGGGGAGATGGTTCACGAGCTGATGAAAGGGAAGGGGAAGGGGGAGGGTAGGTAGTGGGGGGGGTAGTGGGCTGTATTTTAATTTCTAGGGTGGTGGGTGGTGGGTGGTGTTGAATTGGGTGGGCCGTGACCGGCCTCACACTCCGGTACAGTTGGTGGCTGTATATGCACCTATAGTTGGTTGCGATCCGGCAATAACCCAACGAAGAAGAAGAAGAACCTTTCGCGCATTGCTTTTATGACAGAGGATTTGCACCGTAATATTTTTATTTCTAATCTTTTGCATGTTTGTGTGCTGCTGCGCTTCCCTGTGTGTGTGCAACAAGCATAGTGTGCATGCGCTGTGCATACGCCTAGGTGCATCTGACTAATTTGCTGTTAAAATAACAATGACATGCTGCGCCATTGACTTTACGCCCAAATCACACAGGGTTCCCAGTTCACTGTATTTAAGCTAGTTGTATTGCGTATGCATAGTTTTAATGCAAAGCCCTTTGCGTCATTTACGCATTGTCTAGTGTTTCTCAGCGCATGTAAAAATGGAAGAGAAGCTTATATGCACGGTCGCCGGGTATCCTGCCATTTTTGATGTAACAGCGGATGTCTACGGAGCATGTCAAATTGCCCACAATCAATACGAAAGCGTCAGAATTCCTCTCCATACAATTTCCTCTCTTATACAGCCGGTGGAATTCTCCAAGCGCTCTTCTCCTAATTTGCAGCTCATGAACTCCTAGACCTGACAGTTCCCGTTCTCTTCTCTGCTTGCAGGTACAGAAGGCAGAAGCACAATTTCTATAATGACGGTTTAATGATTCCCTCCAAAACATATATTTTATGGGAGAGATGCCTATGGTTGTATCTATGTATAATTTTTTATATGCTATATTTTTGTAATATCATAATTAATATACTTACATAGCTATTTTAAGACAATTCTGTTTTACAATGCTCATATTTGGATAAGATTAGAGGAGTAATTGCTCAAATTATGTTCTAAATTCACAACATCCGGTTTGATTAACGCGTTGGTTTTAGTGCACGAGTAGGAAAAATCCAATGCATGCCATACCCCAAATGCACTGCATCCGCAATGCAACGCATAGGGCTATGCGTCTTTGCATCACTGGCGGACTCCTTCATTGGAAATGATTGGACTTCCGTTGTTACGCATATGCAATGACGGATTCTGTGTGATTTGGGCGTGATTTGGGCGTAAGACCAGGTATTTGTTGGTCAATGGTGCGATCACTTTCCGATGCCTCAAGATAGCAATACACCCAGAATTATCCTGAACATACCTCCCTGTTAAACCAGCAACCCCATGGGCGCAAATATGGGCGCATGTACATTTGCTTTTTAAACAACGTGGGTGCCGGATGCGAAATTGACAACTGCATCGGTCCTAAACTAGCAAAGACACTTGCGTTCGGGGTTTGCGCTGCGTTGTGCCAGGTGCAAGATAGGACCTTTAGTATTTTCTAAAATATTGCAGTAATGTCCCCGCAGGATTTTGGAAAACTTACAATGGCTGAGTTGGGAATTACCACATGTGCTGAGCAGGTATTTTTACAGACTGTTGTGTCAGAAACATGACCGACACTATAATATTTTGCTGTTTAGGGGCCTGGTGTGATGATGTTAGGTCTTGGAGTCAATTGCAGGACACAAGGTAGCAGAACAGTACATTATTTAACGAACTACTACTCAAACCAAAAATAATATCGTGGTATACAGACCACTACAGAAACGTACAGCAAGAATATATAACATAAAACGGACTACCGCCTGGACTAAGGTCACATTAATATTATTGAGCTAACATTTCTAATCAAAGAGACATGCTTAATCATCTAAACACTAATATAGCTCTTTCCCATAACTGTACCGTACCGCGCCAGACTGTATTCATCACAGTACGGATTGTGTACCCACAACTTTTCCCAGCCTGCTTAGTAGCATACTGAACTGGGCCCGGTTCCCCAAAACGTTCTTATTGCTAAGTAGTTCTTAACCTATTCCTTAACTTCTCTCTTAACCTTATGGCACGGTTCCCGACACGTTCGTACTCTAAGTATATCTTCTGTAGGTCACACTTCCATAAGGTTGGTCTGGACCATTCGTAAGCTCTCTCCTAGCGTTGTTTGAGCTCAAGCCGCTAGTCGTCCCCACTGTGCAGCAGTCTTCAGAAATCAGTGTCCTTGTATTGAATCAAAGACGCAGCCGGCCGTGGAGCCGTGTAGTCCATGTCAATTGTTTTATTCGGCAAAAACCTGCGCTTGCCAGCTTCTCATCAGTGGAATTCTACACCCCTATTAAACTGAAATACTTCTCTATGAAAAACAGTTGTATGAACACAATACTTGCCTGGTATTGTTGTTCTATCAATCATTTAATTTGTATTTTCTGTAAATTGTTGAGGCATACAATCAATACTCCCTTTATGCGTTGGTTATACTTTCAGTTATTCCGACACCTGAGTCACAATAACTATTAAACTTTTGAGTTTTATGTTTTATGTTTAGTTATTAGTGTCAGTACACCCGAATCCTGCCCGTCTTGTCTACTATTGTGCATCTGTTGCTTGTCATACTACCACTAATGCCGATTATATGTTTGTTATTTTGTTCAGAGGTGCTGCTCCCTCTGTTGTTTTTAATGTACGTCCTACGTAGACTTGGCCCCCATTCCAGTGGCTGTGGCAGCAGCAAGCAAAAGCATTGCTTCCGTCTACGAGACCATGTGAGGGGCTTGGCCTTTTGGCCAAAGTTGAAACTTTGCATCTTACCACCAGCTGGTAGCCAAGCAGATACCATGGGCAGATACCATGGGCATGTGCTGATTCACAAATGTGTGATATGTACATTGTAAAGGTTTACCCCCTCCGTGGAACATGAGTCGGTCGCTCCATCCCCACCAACTTTATTTTGTGTTTTCTGTTTCACCCGGACTATAATTGTCAATGATACCATCACTAACCATTAGATTGTCTGTTCTGATTCCAATTATTCACAGCAGGTATCAATTCAGTCATCATTATGGGTGCAGACAAACCATTTGAATGTCGCAGGTAGGGCTGCAACAACGAATCGATGAAATCGATAAAAATCAATTATTAAAATTGTTGGCAACAAATTTCATTATCGATTCGTTGGGTCTATGTTACTGCTCACTGTGTGGTGGAGCTACGTCACTTAAAGAAAAATCATTTTAAACTGTCTGACCGAAATCTTCGATATTATGGGAAAGTTGACTTTAAATTCTACAAAAATGTTTTACGTGCAAACTCTGAAACATAAATGGAATGGCACCAGAGCACGACCTTAATGAGGAAGCACTTGAAAAGAAAACAGGTTGGAGCGATAAACGAAGGGGACGCAACAACAGAGTAGGTTAGTACTACATAAAAATAGCATGCTTTGCGTTTTTAAATAGGAATAGTTACTCCCACATCAGGTAGATCTTGTTTATCAATAACCCGTGTTTGGTCGCGATCCAGCTTAAAACAACAATTAAATCAAATCCACTTCAACATTGCACGATAAGTGTATTTAAGTAGCTGGCTAATTAATGTTTGCGGTAGAACAGACACAGTAGAGCTAACGTTAATCTAGCTAGCTTGTTAACACTACCGACAGTGCTCAAGTAAACAAACAGAAAGAGTTATAGGCTAGTAAAAAACTAATTTAAAACACAAACCAGATCTTACTATTACAGTTTTACAACATATGCTAACCTTTTACCTCTTCGGGGAAATTTATTAAACGTTTCACTATGTGATTTACTTTTATTGTTTTTTCAACTACTGTTGCGCACAATAGAAACTCTAAAGTTCGTTTCAAAATAAAAGTCATTCTAAATCAAAAACAGTAAATAAGTCAAAATAAGCTTAAAAAGGTAAAATACATATAGCTACAATATTACTATTCAACAGGCCTATCTCGTTTTTAGAACTAAGGTTATTTACAACTATGTTCTAGAACAGCTTTTTCTATAATTGTTTTGTAGACACAATTATTTAACATCTGAGGTCCATCTAAGCAAGGTAAAAAATACCATATGTTGCACATTACTAAAGAAATTAGCATATCTTTTGCACATGTTTTATAGTATATATTTATACTATAAAAATAATCGTTAGTTGCAGCCCTAGTCGCAGGAGAAATCGAGACGCATCAGATCAGGCAACGTTTTTCCAGAGTGGCACCCAGTTTGGTCTTCTGCTGCTGTAGCCCATCTGCTTGAAGGTTCAAGTGTTGTGCGTTCAGAGATGCTCTTTGGCAGACCGTGGTTGTAACAATTTTTTAGTTACGGTTGCCTTTCTACCAGTTCGAACCAGTCTGGCAATTCTCCTCTGACCTCTGCCATCAACAAGGCATTTTCAGCCAGAGAACCGGCACTCACAAGGTATTTTCAACTTTTCTTTCTCCTTCTGTAAATCCTAGAGATGGCTTTGCAGGAATATCCCTGGAGGTCAACACTTTTTCTGTGAAAATGAACTAGTATTTTCGAACTAACTACTATGCCACATTGAAAGTCAATTACATTTTCTTTCTTCCCCATTCTAGTGCATGGTTTTGAACTTCAGCAGATCGTCTTGACCATGTCTACATGCCTAAATGCATTGGCTTGCTGCCACGTGATTGGCTGATTATATTTTTGTACAATGAGCAGTTGAAAAAGTGTAAATAAGGAAGTGGCTGGTGAGTGTGTATTGGGGTTAACATCCATACAAGCATCATACCAGCGGCGGTCAGTTGAACTTCATTGAGGAGGACGGGCTTATATTCCTGTCCAAACTGGAAGAAACCAAAGGTATTGGTGCATTACCCACTGTTCCAGAACATATCATGAGCCCGTCCTCCCCAATTAAGATTGCCGCTGCATCAAACATATTATTTCTTCAACAAACCATGTAATGCATATAAAATAATTTGCCTAATGTTACTGTGATTCAACTGCATTATTCATGAGCTTTCACCACTCATTCTATCTGTCAGAAAAGAGATAAGTAGAGAACGCCAAGTGCACTCTACTGTACAACCTACCTTTCACAAAAACAATGCATCATGACCTGCGGTTGCGTCTTTTGGTTGGAAAGCCCTTTAAAACCATTTTAATCTAATGTTCAGCTTTGCCTCTAGTTTCCGCTAACCCTAATATACACATTGATCTACGGTTCAGTTGTATACCTGTGTATAATGTGCTTCTAATCAGATGAGGAGTTTTGTTGGGGAGAGAAAAGAGTCTCCTTAGCAGACCTCAATATAGTACATGAGTGAACAGAACAGGTAGAATGCATGTGTGTGGTTGTGTATAAATGTGTACTCTGCCTGCCAGCCCTCTGATAACCTGATCTAGCATTAGAGTAAAATGGTGAATGTGGTGAAATGAAGATCTGGATGAGGTCATATATTTTTGCCTGGGCCAAACTCCTATCAATGACTTGCACACATACAGAATAGAGAGAGGTGTGAGATGCTAGTTATGCGTTCCTGTACATTAATAGGGTTCCAGTGGGATTGTGGGTGGAGCTAATCCTTCATAACATGAATCATCCATGTTACAGACAACATTTTGGTCTTATGTTCCTCACAGTGTACTGTAAAAATAAGGATTATTTTTAGATATGATTTTCTATTCTCATTTAATTTCATTCAGATTCAGATAATCCATATGATTATTTTATTAAAAGATATTAAGTATTGAGCGCATATTTTATAGTTTAGTGGTTGAGGATGCAGGAGGGGCAATAATATGAGCTTTAATTAGTAACATGCTTTTTTCCCAGCCCGGCACATACGCACGCACGCACACACACACACACACATACACACACACGCACACACACACACACATACACACACAAACTCCCACACACACACACACACACACAAACACACACTCACAGACACACACAGGCTGGTTCTCAGGCTCTGGTGTAATTAGAGGTCATAGTCTGGCCTCTTGTCAATCAACGGGTCATTAGTGCTCTTTAGTGACCTCCCCCTTCCTCACCCCAGTAACCTTCAGCTCTCCCCCTTCCTCAGCTCCTTCGCCTCTGTGTCTCCTCTCTCCTCCCCCTCACAATTTTCTTCTCTCGTTCTTCACCAGGAGAGTTGACACTGCCTAGGGGACTCTATCCATCCCCCTCTCACATTCTGGCCCTTCTCCTGTTTCCTGGTCCCCTCTTCTGTGAATGACATGTCATTGTGCAGCTCTATGCATCATTACTGAGGCAGGCTCACTGAAGTCTCCTTGTCACTAGCCCTATGGCAGCCAATAGCGAGGAGGGAAGAAGATGAGGAAGATAAGCCAAAGTTTTCATTGTTTCTTGGATACCGTGACTGAATTGTTTGTCTGACAAAGTATTTAGGAAGATATCGTAATTCCATGAAATCTTTGATGGAAGAAACCATATGGAAAATGTGGTGAGCAAGTTGTGGTTAGCAAGCCAAATGTTCCTCCCCTCTGAAATATTCCTCAGTTACCAGAAGGTGATTTGGAGAGAGAAAACAGAAGAGGAAGGGTTCCCAATTGACGTTTTTGTCTAGTGTTCTTTCTCCAATTACAGTATAGCTTCAGCGTACTTGATTGGTTGAATGCAAACAGCTGTGGGAATATTCCGGGACATCATCTGTGACATAGTGCTTAATACCCGCGGCTAGCGGCGTAGGAAACCTAGAGTAGTACGGTAGGGAGCCCAGGCAAAAGGAAGATAGCTGGTGCTCTGTGCATCTAAAACAAAATTATTTTAAAAGCAAAGAAATCTATGGACAACAACACACTTATTTAACATTGTCACCTGCATCAAAACAAGCACTGTTTCATACATAGCCACCGACACTGACGCATACATCGGTGGACACTTAAATCGCAGAATGTCTATGTAGTGGTCCAAAAAAACTCTTGTCTCACTCATAATGACTGTGTCACTAACATGGACCTTCTCTCCTACATATATGTAGAGATTTGATACCATCATTTGGAGTTGCCATGCTGTGTCGATCTAATAAGAGGAAGATTACCTTGGCGTAAGTACATTACCTAATATAAATGCCGGTCCATATATTCAAACTTCACCTACCAACACCAGTCTTAACTCTTACCAACAGCAGCAGCCACTTAACCTGAAAAAAGCCTTAAACCATCTTCACCCGTAACATATTTTTCAATAGACACACAACATTAAATACATGTTGATAACATTGTAGTGCTAAATGTGAAACATTTCTCAACTCAGCCCACGACTCCTACAGTAGATAACCACACCCCCATCTCAAACTCAATCACGCACACTCCTCAATCCCCACAGTCTCACATAATACCCACCCCCAGCCCACCTTACCCTTTCACCTCTTACCCTATTCACCCCAAACCCCTCCTAGTGACGCTATGGGTTTACACAGAGGGAGGGGGGTCTGTAGTCTCTTCACTTGACTGTTTATTTCAATGTGTTCTCTGTTATGATGGTCTGTCACCATTGGATTCAGCTGGTTTATCTCTCGCTTTCCTCTCACTGACGGACAATCCCCAGGTCCTGCAGGCGTATCAATCTCTCTCCACTCCCAGAATTCCCTCTGTCAGGGTGATGAGGGGATGAGGGGGAGTGAAAAGGGATTGGCTGAAGAATGGGATGGACGAAACGTGATTATCTGGCATCCTTCAACACAAAAACACACACACACAAACTCCTAACTTCCTCAACGTACCATCAGCTACTTTCAACAACTCTCCCTCCTATCAGTTGACCTGAGGGCATGTTCTCCGGTCCAACATGACTGGCTGTGGACTGTTATGTTTACTGGTCCAACATGAATGGCTGTGGACCGTTATGTTTACTGGTCCAACATGATTGGCTGTGGACCGTTATGTTTACTGGTCCAACATGAATGGCTGTGGACCGTTATGTTTACTGGTCCAACATGAATGGCTGTGGACCATTATGTTCCCTGGTGGACAATTATGTTCCCTGGTCCAACATGATTGGCTGTGGACCATTATGTTTTCTGGTCCAACATGATTGGCTGTGGACCATTATGTTTTCTGGTCCAACATGATTGGCTGTGGACCATTATGTTCCCTGGTCCAACATTATTGGCTGTGGACCATTATGTTTACTGGTCCAACATGACTGACTGTCGATCGTTATGTTCACAGGTCCAACATGATTGGCTGTGGACCATTATGTTCCCTTATCCAACATGATTGGCTGTGGACAATTATGTTCCCTGGTCCAACATGATTGGCTGTGGACCGTTATGTTTTCTGGTCCAACATGATTTGCTGTGGACCATTATGTTCCCTGGTCCAACATGATTGGCTGTGGACCGTTATGTTTTCTGGTCCAACATGACTGGCTGTGGACCATTATGTTCCCTGGTCAAACATGTTTGGCTGTGGACCATTATGTTCCCTGGTCCAACATCTTTGGCTGTGGACCATTATGTTCCCTGGCTTAACATGACTGGCTGTGTACTGTTATACAGAATCACCCACCCACATCCTTGCCTGAATCAACATGTAGTTGGATCACAGACATCCTGCCAAACAGGAGGCAGCAGGTGAGGCTGGGGAAACACTTCTCTGACCCCCTGACCATCAGCACCAGTTCCCGTCATGGCTGCGTCCTCTACTCTTCTCCCTGTACACCAACAGCTGCACATCCAGACACAACACGGTCAAGCTCCAAAAGTTTACAGATGAAACCACCCTCATCAGATTAATTTTAAATGAAGATGAGTCTAGCCTACAGGTTGGAGGTGCAGCCAGAACAACCTGGAGCTCAATGCCCTAAAGACATTGGAGATGTTAGTGGACTTCAGGAGCAGCCCAGCTGCCCTTCCCCCATGTGTGACACCCAAGTAAACTCTGTGGAGTCCTTCCGCTTCCTGGGCACCACCATTGCCCAGGACCTCAGATTTGGAGCTGAACATTAACACATTCACAAAAAAGCACAACAGAGGATGTACTTCCTATGGCAGATGAAATCCAAAGACCATGATGGTGCACTTCTACACTGCCATCATAGTCCAACCTGACCTCCTCTATCACCGTCTGGTACCCTGCAGCCACTGCCAAAAACAAGGGCAGGCTGCAAGCACATCGTTCACTCTGCAGAAAGGGTGATTAGCTGCAATCTATCTCCATTACAAAACTTAAACGCCTCCAGATCTAGGAGGAGAGCAGCAAACATTGCAGCAGATCCCTCTAACCTCAGAAATTGACTATTCAGAACTCTTCCCTTTGCCAGAAGGTTGAGGTCTATGAAGACCAACATCTCTCACCACAAGAACAGGTTATTCCCTACAGCAGTAGGCCTCATGAACATGCCCCTGGACCCAAACTGACTCCGCTCCCCCTCACGCACAGACAGCAGACTGTTAAAGCGTAACCCTCGCCAAGATGCAACCTAAGGTCTTTTTTATGTACCCAAGTCAAACTTTCAATTAAAAATCATAATTAAGACGGAAACAACATTTCGGTCAAATTGCCTTTTGAGCTGGGGTAATTGGGGCACTAATATGATAGCATCAAAATCGCTATTTTTAAAACACTAAGAAGGCTTGACAAAAAGCAAAGTTTGATGTTGTGTCAAGCCTTCTTAGTGTTTTAAAAATAACGATTTTGATGCTATCATATTAGTGTCCCAATCACTCCCATTCATAAGGCGATTTGGCCGAAAACCAAAAATAAGGCAAATCTTAAAAGTAGTGTTTCTGTCCTAATTATGCTTTGATACGAAGGTTTGACTTGGGTACATTGCATTTTGGTGAGATTTATGCTTTACGGTAGTGTAGATACACTGTTCATATTCCACTCATATTCTGCATCTTTAAAAGTTTTAAAATGTTTTTACTTTTTAGTGTTGTTACAATATACTCTCACATACAGTAAAAGGCACATGTTATATCATTCATATAATGTAGATGTATATGTATGTCTATGTGTATATATACGTACAGTATATGTATCTGTCCACATGCTGTATACATCCTGTTCATATTCTGCTCATATCCTTAAAGCAACTTAAAGATTGAAAATATTTACATTTTTGTGATTTACAGTTGTGCTCAAAGGTTTGGATACCTCTGGAGAATTGGTACTGTAGATATACCGTTTTCAAAGAAAACATTAGTGAGCAGGCAAATTCTTTATTTTATTACTTATCAGATTCATTTTCAACTGTAGGTCATAACATAATGCCACAATAATAATAGAGAACATGGCAACAACAAAAAAATGCAATGACCCCTGTTCAAAAGTCATACACTCAATTCTCAATAGGGTGCATTTCCCTCTTTAGCATCAATGACAGTGTGCAGTCGTTTGTGATAGTTGTATGTGAGGGCCCCGAATTCTCGCATATAGCTGCCCATTCGTCTTGGTTAAAGGTCTCCAGGTCATGCAGTCTTTTGTTGTCTCCGCAAGTTTGTGATCTCCCCAGAGTGTCTTGATGATATTAAGGTCAGGAGACTTTGATGGCCAATCCAGGACCTTCACCTTTTTTTTGCTGTAGTCACTGGAGGGTCAACTTGGCCTTGTGCTTAGGGTCATTGTTGTGCTGAAAAGTTCAAGAGCATCCCATGTACAGCTTTCGTGCAGAAGAATGCAAATTATCTGCCAGTATTTTCTGTTAACATGCTGCATTCATCTTGTCATCAATTTTCACAAGGTTCCATGTGCTTTTAGAGCTCACACACCCTGAAAATATCAGTGAGCCACCACCATGCTTCACAGTGGGGATAGTTTTCTATTCACTATAGACCTTGTTGACCCCTCTCCAAACATAGCGCCAATGGCTGTGACCATAAAGCTCTATTTTGGTTTCGTCACTCCAAATTACAGTGTGCCAGAAGCTGTGAGGCATGTCAAGGTGTTGTCAGGTATATTGTAACCTGGCTTTTTTTGTGGCTTCTTCAATAAAGGTGTCTTTCTGTCAACTCGACCATGCAGCAAATTTTTGTTTAAGTATTATTGTATTGTTCACCTTGAAACAACCACACCATCTTTTTCCAAAGCAGCCTGTATCACGAGGTTACCTGTAGGTTTTTCTTTGTATCCCAAAAAAAATTTCTGGCAGTTTTGGCTGACATCTTTCTTGGTCTACCTGCCCTTGACTTGTTATCAACAGATCCCTGAAAGTTATCTTCTGTTCCCCGTGGCTCAGTATCTAGCCTGCTCAGTGCATCCACGTGAGAGCTAACAAACTCATTGGGTATTTATACACAGACAGTAATTGCAATTTAAAATGACACAGGTGTGAGAAATTAACCTATAATTGCCATTTTAACCTGTGTGTGTCACCTTGTGTGTCTGTAACAAGGCCAAACATTCAAGGGTATGTAAACATTTGATCAGGGCCAGTTGGGTGATTTCTGTTATCAGTTTGGGTTTACAAAGTACCATAAAAACTACATTGAGGGAAAAATATTTGATCCCCTGCTGATTTTGTACGTTAGCCCACTGACAAAGAAATGATGAGTCTATCATTTTAATAGTAGATTAATTTGAATCGTGAGAGACAATAAAGACAATCCAGAAAAACACACTTCAAACAAGTTCTTAATTTATTTGCATCATAATGAAGTGAAATAAGTATTTGATCCTGTCTCTATCAGCAAGATGTCTGGCTTCCAAGTGCCTCTTATACAGGTAACGAGCTGCTCCTAATGTCAGCTTGTTATCTGTAGAAAAGACACCTGTCCACAGAAGCAAGCAATCAGATTCCAAACTCTCCACCATGGCCAAGACCAAATGTCCAAGGATGTCAGGGACAAGATAGTAGACCTACACAAAGCTGGAATGGACTACAAGACTATCGCCAAACAGATTGGTGAGAAGGTGATAACAGTTGGTGCGATTATTCGCAAATGGAAGAAACACAAAATAACTGTAATTCTCCCTTGGTCTGGGGCTCCATGCAAGAGCTCACCTCATGGACTTGCGATGATTATGAGAATGATGATGAACCAGCCCAGAACTACACACGGGGATCTTGTCAATGATTTTAAGGCAGCTGAGACCATAGTCACTATGAAAACAGTTGGTAACACACTACACCATTAAGGATCCTGCAGCGCCCGCAAGGTCCCCCTGCTCAAGGAAACACATGTACAGGCCTGTCTGAAGTTTGCCAATGAGGATCTGAATGATACAGAGGAGAACTGGGTGAAAGTGTTGTGGTCAGATGAGACGAAAATGTAGCTCTTTGGCATCAACTCATCTCGCTGTGTTTGGAGGAGGAGGATTGCTGCATATGAGCCCAAGAACACCATCCCCACCATCAAACATGGATGTGGAAACATTATGCTTTGGGGGTGTTTTTCTGCTATGGGGACAGGACGACCTAACCGCATCAAAGGGACGATGGACGGGGCCATGTACCGTGAAAACTCAGCTAGGGCATTGAAAATGGGTCCTGCATGGTATTCCAGCATGACAATAAAATTGAAGGCAGGGTTTATATCTTAATTTTCTATTCTAAGTTTAATGACTACAAGTCCAAGTCAAGTCTCAAGTCTTTTGAACAGTTTGCAAGTCAAGTCACAAGTCAATTTATTGGTGTAACGTTTCCCAGTTCCCCTTCCCTGGACACTGCCACTTCCCTATTCCATCCCGCTCAGAACTACAATTCCCATTCCCCAGTTCTACTTCCTGTGGACTACAGCTTCCCTAGCCATGCATGTTCAGAACTACAATTCCCATAGCCCGGACTCAATCAGCCTAACTCTGTACACCTGCACTCACCCAGTCCATATT
>JACXGM010020093.1:0-18010 GCA_016801145.1 Umbra pygmaea | reverse complement strand
CCGGCTTAAAGGCACCGGGGTTGCGGTGCCACTGGCTTAAAGGCATCGGGGTTGCGGTGCCACCGGTTTAAAGGCACCGGGGTTGCGGTGCCACCGGTTTAAAGGCACCGGGGTTGCGGTGCCAGCGGCTTAAAGGCACCGGGGTTGCGGTGCCAGCGGCTTGGGCCCGCAATCGCTGCTCGCAGCTATATTTATTATTGTCTTTCTACAGTTTTTTGGGATTGTGATATTCTGACTGTGGTGGCCACTTGACTACACTGATTATAACTTATTGTCATGTGCAAGAAACCAGTTTGAGATGATGTGAGTTTTGTGACATGGTGCATTATCCTACTAGAAGTAGCCATTAGAAGATTGGTACATTGTGGTCATGAAGGGATGGACATGTCAGTAACAATACTCAGGTAGGCCGTGGCATTTAAATATTGCTCAATTTGTACTCAGGGGTCCAAAGTGTGCCAAGAAAATATCCTCTGTCCCCTCATACTCAACTTTGGACCTCAAAGCCAGATCCACACTTTTTTATTGCAACCCTCTGATTTGGGACTCAGTTAGACCTGGGACACCAGGTGAGTCCAATTACTGTTGAGGAAGAACCGAAAACCAGCAGGCTCTGGACCCCGTAGGGTTAGAGATGAATACCGTTACACCACCAGCCTGAACTGTTTATACTGTAGGCAGGATGGGTCTTTCCAGTCTTTTATTGTCTAAATTTGGTGGGCCAGTGCAAATTGTAGCCTCAGTTTCCTGTTCTTAGCTGACAGGAGCGGCACTCAGTGTGATCTTGTGCTGCTGTAGCCCATCTGCTTCAAGGTTTAATGTGTTGTGCATTCAGAGATGCTCTTATACATATTTTGGTTGTAATTAGTGGTTATTGAGTTACTGTTGCCATATAGAATCATTATTTTGTGTATTTTTGCTTTGGGTGTGGCTTTCCAAATGCAGCTTTGTCTTAAGAGTTGTTTAGTTGCAGATGGGTGAATAAAATATTTGAGCAAACCACTTCTGCCTGGGTAGTGGTTCCCAAACATGGGTACTAAGACCCCTGGTAGTACAGTAACCAAACAAGTTTGGGAACCACTGGAAATAACTTTTCGGGATGCTTTGCATCACATTTGCATTTTCTCAAAAATGCAAGCCTTTCTAGTTTGTTTTGCTGGTGTTAGGGTTGTTCACCATAAGAGGGCGCTGTCTTCATTCTGCTTTTGCCTACTTACTGTCCAGAAGGTGGAGCCATTTTGTTCCTGTGCGTTCTGGTGTGTTTTTGTTTCATAGCGGGTTGGTTCCTGGTAGGCCACACCTTCCTCTCAGGAATTCCTGGAATACAATAGGTGTTCATGCAATGTCTGTCCCGTTATTTAACGTGTACAACATAAATGTTAATGAATGTTAGTGGTGTATGCATCCTGCTGAGTGTAAGTGTCGTTGTTCCCCTCAGGTTCCTGTCCATGGTCCATCCAGTCCTCACAAAGTCAACTTCCACACCATCAGCAAAGTCACCCATTACAGGTTAGTGAGTGTCTGCCACATCAGGTCACACTGAGCTTGACAGTACAGTATCTCCCAGTGCTAATGAGTGTGCCTACTGCTTACAGGACGGTGCGTATCGACAAGGACAGCATCAACTCGGTGGCTTTAAATGAGAGTCCTCAAGACAGCCATCAGAGGATGCTGGTGGCTGGCTCAGTGTCTGTCAGTGCCAATGGTACAGTGCTGGGAAAGGGCTCGGATCTGGGGTAGAATAAGGGTTAATCCCATAGAACTGGAATGGATAGAAAGGCCATTCCAATTTAAATCAATGTAGCAGAATGATCAGAGCGGCAACCATTTTTAGGTGTACCATCATTGCAAAGATCTAGCGGCCTACATCCGCATTGAACCGATTCACCATGACAACTATCAACGATCACCATTTTGTTGTGTACTATTCGGACGAATAACCACGGCAAGCAGTTCAATGCCCTTTCTATCTATTCTATTTCTATGGTTAATTCCTACCAGGCATGTCTGTTTTGTGTGTGCTAATTAGGGTGGGTGCGTGTGTGCGTGCGTGCGTGTGTGTGCTCGCTGTTATAGGCGGATGCATCCAACTGAAGGAGACCACCCTGATGCCCCCCCTCCCCGGCCTGCCAGCACTCATCACCATGCTGTTCTCCCCTTTTATGGAGCTGCGGTCAGTCTGCTCAACACAATCATATCTGTCAAACTGAAACAGAAAACAAATCTTACCCATGGAAATGAAGGCCATGTGTTATTAAATGATGTAGATGTTTAGTCATATAGATTCATGTCAAATGATGCATTTGACGATTTGTTCATGATAACATGCTAACATTCAAGTAACATGCCTGTTCTCTGTAGCACCAACAAAGAGAGGACCAGCTACACTGGCGCCCTCTGTGGTCTGGGGTGGAATGTCCACTCTCAGGAGGCTGTCTTGTCTGAACATGACATAGAACTCGCCTTCGATGTTAAATTTGACGTCGATGACATAACGGAGGTAGCGAACACCTATTGTTTCCTACCTCAGATTTTTCATATTCATGTGTCATGTTATAAAAGCTAAGCCTCCCCCTTTCACATTTTACCAAGGTGTTTTGTGTTGGAACAGATAAATGCGCTGCGGGGGGCCATCAACCGGCTGGTGTGCGAGGGGACCAATGGCCCTTTGCATCTGGGGCCTGACAGGATCAACAGTCTACAGGAGGACTGCCGTGAACGCCTCATCACATTGTTTACCAAATCACCCCCTAGAGAAGACCTTATTCCTGTGTACCATGACGAACCGAAGAAGTGGAACCAGGTATGGCAGCAGGGAGATCGAATCCCTGAACCTGCATGCTTAAGGGAATACCAAACAGTTTTTCTGTCCCTGAGTAAGGCAGTTAAACCTAATTTCTCTCTGGGTCATTGCTGTAAAAATGTGTTCTCAGTCATACATACCTGGTATTATAGGGATAAGATATATCACTAGGATACATGGTGTGTTATTTTATCCCTACTTCGGTAAATTCAGTCCTGAGCTTATACAGTGTGAAGGCCAGCCTTTGCTAACAATATGAAGTGTTAAGCCATTGTTTGTATGTGTGTTGTTGGTGTGCAGGTGGATCCCACTCAACAGATGGAGATCGTCCAGAAGGAAAACAGGAAGAACCGAGGAGTCCTGTTCCAGCTACACCCAGTCACACTGCTCAACATTTGAGACCGTTCTAAAGCAGCGCCCTGCTCGCATTCACCTTGGTTTTGTGTTTTACCAAATGTTTGCTCATGGTAACCCTCAGGTGTCTACACGGTCCTGCCAAACAATGCTTCTCATCTGATTTGTTATTGTGTGGGTCTGGTTGATTTTTTTTCAGTTTAATCTTTTTATGATTGACCTTAGAGCAGAGATTGGCAGTCATTTTCTTTTGTGTAAGTACATCTGACTTCAAGTTTGAAAGTTTTAGTTCTGTTCTACACTTAAAGAAATACAACTGACTGCTAATTAGTTCATTAGGAACCTCAATTAGCTGACCACTTGGTGGCAGCTAGTCTTTCTAGTGTCTGACATTTACCAAAAAATAAAAGTGCTTAAAACATAAGACTTGTTAGTCAGTGTCTCCATTCAAACTCAGGAATAGGCTGTTGGTGTCCACAACCAAGTTATATGTGTCACCTCAGCATGGTGGTAGGGGTGTACATGTAGGAAACAACATGTATTTATAGAATGCCATTTCAATTCACCTTGGAGATATTCCAGGATTGAATGCACTGTGTAACCCTACAAATCGTAAACAGCTCCTAATGCATATATATATTTATAAATCTAGGTACGGTGGACTAATTTTAGGAATGCCTCTGAAATACATCATTATACATCAAGGAACATTTATTTATTTTATTCTGTAATTAAATACATACTGTAAGTGCAAATAGTTCAGGGTCTAAGAACTACATTGAGTATAGCTGAACAGTACAAAGTTAGACAGTTAATTCAAACAAGCTAAATATCATCAGATAAACCTTGTCTTCATGGTAGTCAAACAACAGTACCTAAAACAATCTTGTGTATGGTTATACAGAAGCAAAAATAATCCCTACAATTACCACATCTAATACGCATATTGTCAAATTATTTTGTGCTTGAAAACACCAAAAGGAAATCCGTTTTGATATATATATATATTTTGACATATACTGAGAAGCCCCACCAGCTAACTCAGAAACAGGAAGCAGTATTTAACATCTGCAGCAGAGCATTTCTGTTGGCATATCGCATTTTTGTGCCACAACTTCGTTTAAAGCACTGCAACAACAACAAAAAATGTAGCGTGAAAAAACTGCACGGAAGATATCAAATATTATTTACTCAAGGCTCATGCACTCAATAACAAGCAACACAAAAGAAAAAGGCTGGTTCCTATTTTGTTCAGAATTTCATACTTTGCTACCTAGACATAAGATCTTGAGCATGAGTGATTTACTGTGTGTATTAGTGTGTTAATTGTTCTAGACAGGTTTCAGGGCCTCTCCATTGAGTGGTTTTAGAGAACACCTAGTTGACCGTACTAACCCCCCACAGATAATGAAATATCTCTCCAACAATGATCAAGCTGTGTGCCTCCGAGTCTTAGCTGGACTCCAAGATTAGCTAGACACAGCTTTACTCTTCCTTTCGCTTGGCGCCAGGGATCTTCGCTTGAATCCTGTCCAGACGAAACACAAGGTCAATCAGATACAGTACTGAACATGTCACACTTACTGTCAATGAATAATGTCAGAAACTTCATAAAAGATGATCATTACAATCTATTTCTTAGTGTGTGGTTTCCAGAGATTACATTGTTAAAAAAAAAGCTAAAAACGTATACTCACTTTCCCACCACAGAGTTCACTTGGGTCCGTATTAGTCCCACATATTGGTCAATCTGTGCCTAAGGGTCAAGCGAGAAAGTTATTTAGATACAAATGTATATAATTATATTTTTGTTAATAAAATGCATTTGTAAAGAAAACGCTGTACCTGGTGTTTCTCATAAACAATGGGCATGGTGAACATGGACACCACAGCTGTATGGGAAGATTGATACAAAGGAACATTAAAGCAGGTGATATCCAAGGCCACCTGCAACAGTTCTTTAGTTCAGATCATCTGGGAAGTAACTGTTTGTTTGCTTAATTAAAACTAAATACAACATTAATACAATAAACTACAAATATTAACTACAGTAATTATGAGATGTGAATACTTTTATCATTCATAATTGGAACCCTGGAATTTCATCACCTAGATATTTGTAGGACAACTATAACCGAAGGTTAAAATATATGGATCATGTTTTAGGTGCTTGAGCACTGAATAATCATTCCACTGTGATATTAAACTGACTGACTGTAAGAAAACCCTTCCTGGAACCAAGTGTCTGATGTCAGGTTACTGCTCACTGTACTCTGTGTTGGGCTCAGGTAACAACCTACTGACAAACCACTAAAATAACACACTGGTTCTGTGATAGAGTATGATTTTGATATAATGTATTATATTAAATGTGGTTCAACTAGGTGAGAGGGCAGAGATGATGTAAACTGTATGTCAGGCTGATCATGATGTGAGGGGTCCAGCTACGGTAGCCAGTCCGACGAGCGACTGTACCCAGGATGAGCAGACTCAGGCCGTTGAAGAGCGCGCCCACATAGGTCAGCAGCCACATCAGCACAGCAAACTGCGACGGGAAAAACATCAATGTTAGCACTGTTTTACCAAACGAAACCAATTGCTTTGACTGGAGGAATTAATTGTGTCCATTAAACACCTGGAATACTTCTGACGGTAAAGACATTAGAGTGTAGGTGTGTTCGTGGTTTTGTAAGGCCAGAGTAAAGAGGCTGACCTTCAGTGAGTCAATGAGATCCTGCACTAGGAATAGCCTGCGCAGCTCCTTCATACAGGTGTTGGCGTACAAAAGAGCTTTGTCTGCATATTTCCCAATCTGGTCCTGGGACAGGGAGATCTCCACCTCCAGGTAGGACCTGTAGAGATGCAGGACAACAGACTGGGTGTTTGGAGCTGACAGTAATGAACCAGTGGATGGTAGTGGCAAATGTTCAGATGTTCCACTACACAGCGAGTTCCTCCACCTTCCCCCACTCATTCACTCACTTGAAGGGGTGTCCTTCGTCGGTCTTCTGCACAGCCTGGAGCACAGACTTGTAGATCCTGAAGCTGATTGTGGCGGAGAGGGCAGCCAGGGCTAAGTAGGCCCCGACACTGACCACGCTGAACTGGGTCAGGGAGAAGAGAAGCAGCAGAACGCTGCCAAACACAGCCCCTGAATGCTTCACATTCCTCCAGTAGAGCAGGTCAATGGCTGGGGAGGGGAGAGATGCAAGACTGGGTTAGGATCCAGGGTTGCACACTATGACTCCAGTATTACTGTTGGAGAGGATCCAGAATTACAATGACAGTAGCTGGACCCCAATGTAACATGTCATAATGTGATTGAACGGGAGGATTATGTCAGCATGACAGGGTGATCGAACTGTAGGATCACGCCATCACGTCAAAGTGTGATCACTGTAGGATCACCTCATCATGACATAGTGTGATCTAACTGTAGTATCACATCATGACATAGTGAGATCGAACTGTAGTATCACATCATGACATAGTGTGATCTAACTGTAGTATCACATCATGACATAGTGAGATCGAACTGTAGTATCACATCATGACATAGTCTGATCTAACTGTAGTATCACATCATGACATAGTGAGATCGAACTGTAGTATCACATCATGACATAGTGAGATCGAACTGTAGTATCACATCATGACATAGTCTGATCTAACTGTAGTATCACATCATGTCATAGTGTCAGTGTTGGGAAAGTTCACTTTCTACATAAACTAGTTCATAGTTCAGTTCACAAATTTTAAAATGAACTAGTTCAGTTTATAGTTTATACTTCAAAATGTTGAACTAAGTTCACAGTTCCGAAAATGAACTAGTTTTTAGTTCTTTTTTTCCATATAGTTGCTGCGAGCTATATTTTTCAAAATTATTGCCACACCCCTTATAGAACCACAGACAGCAATTATTTTTATCAATTTTAACACTGAAAGTATGATTCAGATTTCATCTTCATGTCCTATTTTGAATCCATATCCAATCCGGGTTTACAGTACATTAGCATTGAGGGGACAGCATTTCCCCATTGTTGCTTTAATGCTTGTTGCTGTCCATCCAGTCCACACTAGCAGCAGCTACAGCTTTCACCCCTACAGTATATTCTCAAAAACATGAGGAAAAATGAGCTGCTTGAATGGTATTTTCTAAATGTACAGTAGCCTACATATATTTACAATTTCCCTATACATAAATAAACAGCTATCCCGAACCCCCCAAAAAATAACCTGTTTTAGTGCAGCGTGATGTCCTACCTCCTTCCAGAAATGTTATTCTGTAATTTTTTGTCTGATTTCTGTCTGTAATGTTTTTTAGTTTACCAAAATATAGTCAGTGAAAAGTAACCAAATTTGAGACGCGATATCTCCGGCTGTCATTAATCCACATGGACAAACCACTACTCATTATTCGTTGGCACTATTTTATCAGTGGAACCCCCTCTTTCCAACCATATTGGTACCATATTGGTATTTTGCAGCTACATCATTGCAGAGTTGCTATTTTGTCATTTTCACGTCCTACTTCCTGTCTGTAATGTGTTTAATAAAAAAAGTCTAAAATCTAAAAAACATGACCAACTTCGAGGCGCGAAAGCTACGGCTCATAAACCCACATGGATGCGCCAACACTCATTCTTTTCGGCGGATCTTCTTCTTTCCAACAGTACCAGGCTTTATTACAAGGCTTTTAGCCTGTACGGTTCGTGAGATAATCGCAATACAACCGCTAAATTCGTTAAACTGAGAGAGCTTGCCGTTCACAGACACCAGAATGAACAAGTTCACAGTAACGTTCATCAGGTAATACAGTAGCCTACGTTCAGTTGTTCACGTTCGCCCAAAACATGAACGAGTTCATGAACTATCGTTCAATGAACGCGTTCAGGCACAACACTGCATAGTGTGATCTAACTGTAGTATCACATCATGACATAATGTGATCTAACTGTAGAATCACATCATGACATAGTCTGATCTAACTAGTATGACATCATGTCATAGTCTGATCTAACTGTAGTTTCACATCATGACATAATGTGATCTAACTGTAGAATCACATCATGACATAGTCTGATCTAACTGTAGGATCACATCATGTCATAGTGTGATCTAACTGTAGGATCACATCATGTCATAGTGTGATCTAACTGTAGGATCACCTCATCATGTCATAGTGTGATCTAACTGTAGGATCACCTCATCATGTCATAGTGTGATCTAACTATAGGATCACCTCATCATGTCATAGTGAGATCTAACTGTAGTATCACATCATGACATAGTGAGATCTAACTGTAGGATCACATCATGTCATAGTGTGATCTAACTGTAGGATCACCTGATTATGTCGTAGTGTGATCTAAACTAGGATGTAGGAGCGGAGGGGGCAATTTTGGAGGCAGGTAATGTGGTCCCCCAATAATAAGAACAATGTGAGGAAATATATGGTGTGTCCCCCTAATATCAAACTCACTCCTACACCCTTGGATCTAAGTATAGGATCACCTCATCATACCATAGTGTGATCTAACTGTAGGAGCATGTCAGCATGACATACTGTTATCTAACTGTAGGATCACCTCATCATGTCATAGTGTGATCTAACTGTAGTATCACATCATGACATAGTGTGATCTAACTGTAGGATCACCTCATCATATCATAGTGTGATCTAACTGTAGGATCACCTCATCATGTCGTAGTGTGATCTAAATGTACGATCATCTCATCATACCATAGTGTGATCTAACTGTAGGATTACCTCAGCCAACATTACACAGCAATAGAATGACCCCACAGTGCTCGATAGTGTTCTTCTACCAAGCCATTATTGTGACGTCATTATATTCTAGTAATCCTGTGTCCCAGACATTTAGGTCAAAAGCAGGGAACCAATAGCAACCAGTCCTTAGAATGCTAAAGCATGTTATTTATTTTTCAATATTTCTAGAGTGAACTTTACAAATGAAAATAGTCGACTCTTCAAGTTGAACACGAGTCACTCATGTTGCAACACACATTCATTGGCACCTTATCTACTGTACCAGTGAGGTGAGATTATCAGTACTAGTGGTTTTCAGCACATGGCTCTTTCACACATAGTCAACCCTGCAGTACACTGGATACCCGGCTTCTCCAGCAGCACAGCTGTACTGCCCAAACACTGAGCTGGGTTAATAATTTCCCTTAAGAGCTAATGGCAGAAACGTACTAAGATAACAGTTCAAAGTGACCTGGTCAGTATACAGGCAATGAAAGGTCATCACAATAACAGGCAAATGACCGGTCAGGGATAATTACAAAGAAAAAGTAGGCTGTAGCATTTGGCACTCTGGTAAACCCCCATGGAGATACAGCCTCACCAGGCAACCAATATTAGATTTTATTCAATCCACCATTTCATATGTCCAATTTAATGGAGCCTTAAAAATGACTGCCAGGTACTCTGAGGTTTATGGGCACAATTGTCAGCCCCCAACAAAGATGCCAGTGGTTTGTGGCCCCTGGATTAGGCCTGAGTCAATGTAGCGTTCCAGCTTAGCGCAGGTGACCCACCGAGCCCTCTCTTAAGTTGGCTGAAAAAACAGGCTTGTTTCCATGAGAACAGTGTCTGGTTCCACAGTGAGCAGACTGATTGTAGCTCACTGTTCTCCCAGCTGCTGTATTTTAACATTTAACTGTTGATGTGACTCTGGCCATATCTGTTTAACAACGAGATGAAACCTCTTCCACTGAGTTTGTGCTCAGGTTCCAGAGAGAAGTGAAACACTGCTGTGTCCCCTGGGTGTTTTCCTACCTAAGCCCTACTGCCCGCCAGCTCTAATTTTAGCCGTGGAGCTATGAGCAGCACAGAGATGGTGGCCATCTTTATTTCCTCCCATGGCCGTCTGTGGATGCCAAAAAGGCATTCTTAAACAGGGCGCTGTTTAATCAGCACTGACTCGTATGTGAACGACAGGTGCACATTCTAACATCTCACAATAACCTGCGCAAAGCATCAACACTAAGGCGGCCATGTCAATACCCAGTACTTAGTGATCTCTGTCCCTGTAATCATTTTCTAATCAGGGTAGATTCTCCCTCCTTAATCAATAACCTCCTAGTCAGTAAGATTGACCGTGGCACTGCCTCTTAACACACTCTGACTGGTCAGAAACTGACTCTTAAACATTTGCTATTGATCTTTCGATTTGCTGATGCATAACATAACACACAATCACACGCGCACAAAGCAAAGCAGCTGAGCTGTGAGACAAACGGGCAGGACAGCAATGCCAGAGATATTTGACAAAAGGCAGCAAATGTGCCTTGTGATCTGATCTCTAGATTGCACAGAGAGAGGGTAGCTGTAGCTAAAGCGTTAGAAGCATGTGTACTGACCTGCGGCTCCCATGGCTGTACAGGGAAAGAGACAGCTGCTTTATCCACAGACAAAAGGAAATCAGTACAGCCCCCCTACACAGGCAGGGGAGGGGCGACTAGCACACTGGCTAATCATCGTTGGTCTAGGCAGGGGAATGAGGAGGTGGCGGTTATGGGAGCGGCTGACTGAGAACCCAACTGTGATCCAGTACGCTCAACACACACTGTCTCTTATACCCTGGCTTTAAAGCACAGCCCTACTGGCAAAGACTGTCAACCAAGAAAGAAAAAAAATTAAAATTGACTGTATACAAAATAACATGGCGAACTGGTATCGACCTCCACCAGGCAATAAGATGGATTTCTTTTGCGATAATTTACTGAATCTATTATCTATATCCCACATCATGCGATGTCTTTGCGAGTATAGCATTTACTGTGTGGGTGGCGCAGAATACCGACAAACTCTGTGGGAGTTTTATGCCTGTATAGTGATGAAAGACGCTGGTTGAAATATGCTGCCCTAATAAAATGATTCAGCTCTGCATGGATATAGTGAGCACCTGCCGGATGCAGTTACCATAGCTACGCTGCTCCATTTTCTCCCCGCTGTGCTGACTGAGAGCGTGGAACAGGGAAGGGTAGAGATGGAGGGCGAGCGAAAGGAAAATGCTCCGTGGGGAACAGAAACGGATTAATTTAGTGTGTCTGAGTCTGTGGAATGATGGACACAACGTGTCAGCTGTAGGGACACACCCAGACACTCCCTGTAG
The DNA here is from genome assembly GCA_016801145.1 of Umbra pygmaea. Taxonomy (NCBI): domain Eukaryota; kingdom Metazoa; phylum Chordata; class Actinopteri; order Esociformes; family Umbridae; genus Umbra; species Umbra pygmaea. The sequence goes on along the minus strand of JACXGM010020093.1, from coordinate 6,709 downwards.
AACACAAAGGGACAAAGAGCCCCTAAACATAGACAAAACGCAGCCAAAACAAGAGATCCCTACAGCATGAGCATTCTGCTACGGGTTTGTAAAGGCTGATTCCATACAATTATGAAGGCATATTGGGGTTTGATGGCAGCATTGGTTTCGTCTTTTACAATGACAATCAGTGACTAATTAGAAATGATTAGTCTACAGAATAAAATCCTGTCCCACTAGAGAATTTTGACTGGTTCTTATCCTGAAAGTCCAGAGGTGAACAAAACTATTTCAAACTTCCAATTCTCTTGTTGGGCTTTGTGCTAGATAGATGCTTTATTTTTTCAGTACTATTAGTAACCTGTTATCCTAGGTATTGGTCTACAGACTATAAAGTGTAAATCCATGGGTGGGGTCTATTCTCTAGACCCCCTGGGGCCTGTCTCGGCCCCCCCAGCTAACCTAAACAGAGGAAGTAGAATTAGAACATAACATTGCGTGAGGAAAGTCCAGCCTCTGATGATACAAGCTGTTATGATTTCTTCTTCCAATACTGAACCAGGGCAAAGCAGTGCTTTTCACAAGATGTTCAGCATTTTTGTATGGTGTCAATCTGATCAAGATTGTATCTGACCTGTTAGCCTACTAAAGTAATAGACACGATCTTAAACCATGTTTAAACGCAGTATGAACAAACATCTCGCCAAACCTGTATGTTATGCTTGTTCAAACAAATCCTGTATGTTAACAGCTTTTTCAAACAAAAAATAGAAATGTTCAGTTCTGACTGTTGGATATTTGACTTAGAGGCAAATTATGGAGAGTTAATCACTTTCAAGCCCCCACAGAGCAATGACATTAACGAGCGATACAAGCTATTATGCATGTTTCTGTTTACATACAGTACATACAGTATTCACATTGGCATATACAGCTCAGAGATTTACTAGCTGTTAGATTACTAGGCTATATATAGTCTTATATTTTCATTTGGTGGATGTTGCATTATCCTTTCTAAATCTATTCTTAAAACCCCCCACTGGAAATATATTTGGTTGGTCTGCCTTTTCCTTGCCTCATTCTCACAATATAACTACATTTCCCTTCTCAGAATATAACACACACGGCTGCTACACAAAATGAAGGCCAGTTGGAAAGGCAGTAGGAGAATGAAAGGAGATATTTCTGTGTCGCCGCCCCTCTTTCTAACCCACAAGCGTTAATAATGAACATCATGATGGAGGCAGACGGAGGATGCACCTTTCCCTCTCTGTCACTGTGAGGCGCCATGGCAGCCCAAGGATGACACTGATGTAACCAGGATGGGTGTGCCCTGGTTGCCATGGAGACAGTCTGTCAGAGCTCTCCGGATGCTTTAGAACCTCGCATACGAGAAAGCAGCTCAAAACCTCCGCCGTGACAGCAGCTCCCCCAAAGCAGCCTCAACCGGGGGGGGGGGGGGAGAGAACAACGACACACTCTGGTTCACGTTGACAAACACAGACACAAAACAGACGGTTCACAGTGTGTGTACATTTAGAACAGTGCCGTCTGACACGCCGCTCGCCAGACGTTCCTCTTTGTCTCGCATGCCACACAGACAGACAGCGATCGGGGCGTGACTGCTGTGAGGGGGGGGGTGAAGGTAAACGGTTAAACCCGATCGCCCAGGCCCTGACTAGCACCCACCTTGGGTACCCTCACACCCAACATGCAGTGCCCCTCGTTCATTCACACAACAGCTTTGCCTCCAGAGCATCGAAAGTCACCACATATACACATATTTACAAATCATTTGATGCCACACAGTGCTAACACACATACAGAAAACTAACATATCAATACCCTGGCCTTTCCAGTTGGTCCAGGAGCACTCCTTGGTCACGTCTGCAGCGGCCTGCATGCTTGCGAGCAATAATGTCCCTGGGTGGCTTTTCTCTTAGTCTCCTCTGTTTTCTTCCAGATCTTCCTCTTCTTGTGTCACGGACTCACTCACTCATTCCACAATGATCATGAACGGTTGGAAGGATGCGGTGAGGGAAAAACACAGAGCTGTGAGGGAGGGAGGACAGGAGGGAGGCGAGGTTTCCGAGGCGCCTTGCGGAGCACACAGACTGACGATGAGGCTGGAGATCAGGAGAGGGAGTGTGGGGTAGATGGAACTGTAAACACCACAACGCTACTGCAGCAAGTCATCCATGCACTGGTTCAGGGGTGGAGGGGGAAGGCTTTTTCTTGACAGGGGAGGTAAGCGCTATTTCACAATAAAAGTCCCTGTGCTGATCCTGATTCTCAAAGCAGACCGGGGCGTTGGGTGGGGGAGTGGTAGTGAAACAGTTAACCAGCATACCCTAGTCAGTCAGAAGCAGGCAGATGCACTGTCATATCATACCTAACCCGCCCCTCAGGCTTCCTTTTCTGTTGTTATTTTATCATTATTAATATTGTATCAAAGATTACTTACATATAAGGTGCTAGCTGGAATGACTATTTAAAGAAACTGACGTAATCTTTCATAGCATTGAGCATTGTGGGTAAAAAGAATTATGTTAGGACTGAGGATTCTAGGATTGGCTACTGTCGGCGTTGCCAAGGAAAAATCTAGAAAACAGTCAACTCCTCTGCCTTTTGCACAAAATAATGTTGAAGTTTATGACGCAAATACTGTAGCTATTTTTAAATGTCTCACTAATTATTGAGCAGCCTAAGCTGCTGGTCTTTTCAATTATTTAGAAACATACACATTGTACTAATCCAACAATATAGTACCCCAGAGTCTTAGCTGTACTGCCCTCAAGCTGTGGCTAAGTGTGTGCTTTAGGTTTCCCCATCAGAATGCATTTACAATGAAAATGGAATGACAAAGCTCCCTGGCTTCACAGTGAATCATATAGCCATGTATGTGCAACACAGACACTGTCACATCTAAACAGTTCCTGTGCGTTTAAGTAAATCATTATTTCTATTGTTCTAAAACCTCAACCCCCCGTATTTCAGTTCCATTAGTACGGTCTGTCTGCACAGACAGCCCATCAATGTCCCCCTTACACCTCTTGCTCGTCGCAACCTTTAAAAAGCTCTGTGCCACGGCAACAGCCAATGGGCAACAAAAAAAATACATTAGCCCTTGCTATGCGCTCCCCCTCCCTTCGGATGGTGTTGCCAATAGCAACTGCTGTGGAGCTGTTCAGGCTGTGGTAGATGATGTCAGCTTGTCCTCTTCGGCATTGTACATGTGGACCTCTAAAGTAGGGTGATATGCACCACCTAGTGGCCGTGGAATGGAAACAGCATCAAATGGGTTGACCCGCTTTTAGTAATTCCAGAAGATTCTGTGGGTGTGTTTATAAACACCAGGAGAGGGGAGGAGCTTCAGCTTCTCCTCTAAATCACAGTAAATGTTTCTCTTCGTTTTGTTCTCCTCATCTAAATACAGATTTAGACAAAAAAGATGAATATGTCCCTGTGTCCTGACGTGACAGTTAGGGAACAAATAATATGGAACTGGGATATGGTCTGTCACTGCATTTAGATCCACACATCCAGTGAATCCTTCATAGCATATGTGCCCCAGATTTGACATTAATCCCACGGTGTACAACAAGGATGCAAAAGAAATAAACAAAAGCAAGACAGAACATAACATTTAAAAAAGATGCCAACCCAAAATGACTTCCCATGATCTGTGTGGCTGATCTGTGATGATTCGCCAGTGTGCGTGATGGTTCCATAATAGAGAGTAGTGTAAGTAAAGGACTGTGAGCATCAGGGCTGTAAATATTGAGTATCTATATCCACTGAGTTTGATGGATTCATTCATATCATCATTGATGTCAAGGCCAGCAGCGCCTGCTAAATATTATCAGAACAACGCCTGTCTCAGATGTGTTGTAACTGCAGACTGGCACCAGAGGGCAGCAGATCCTGAAATCATGCAGCAGCTCAAAATACAAGATGCTCACACCCGCCACAACACAAGAAGGGAGCCAGCTGTCTCACAGCAACCCTCTCACTTCCTGCCCTCGAAAACAACACACCAGACCTCTCCATGCTATCTTCTGCTGCATCACACACACAGGGCAGTAAGACAGTACGTCAAAAACCTGGTGTATTACAGGGATCCCATTGTCATAACAACAGCTTGCTAAAACACATGCAGTTACTAGTGTTAATTAAAACAGGGCAACCACAAAGTCATAGATCCTCCACTGACAAACAAATGCACCAACAGATATCATACTACCTGTTCCAAAACCTGACAGTGCAATGTCTGGAGTGATGTGCTGTTACAATGCAGAGGCAACACAATTGTATCAGTAAAATATATAATACATGGCTTCAAGGATAGGTAGTATTGTAGCTAGGTAGACATAGTGTTCATAAACTGCACTATTCTAGAAATACATGAACCACACATTGCTATTTATTCTTTATCAACAGACGAGGACAAGGTAGTACCTTTCTGTTTGTCAAAGGCCTCCAAGAAGACCGGCGCCACGGGTTTATTCAAGGCTCCCATACCTTCAGCGACCTGCCTGCTGTCCTGGACAGGCCTCTCCAACCTCACCTCTGGGGGCACAGCGGCTGTCGGGGGCTTGGGCTTAGGGGGGCGTTCTTCCTCCATCTTCACGGGGCTATTGTCATTGGATGATTTTGCCCCGAAGGTTGTGGCAGGCTCGGCCGAGACCGCCCCTGAGGGGGGGCGGACGGAGGGCACGGGGGTGGGGACGAGAGGTGAAGGGGTGAGGACCCCCTTCTTAGGGTCGGACCCCTCTTTTTTGGGGCTCTCCTCGTTGGCGGACTCGATGAAGAGCTCACTATCCAGCTCAGCCTCCCTCTCCTCTCTCAGGATGCTGTAGGACGTGGGCCCCCTGGCGCTTGGAGGGGTGTCGAAGGGGTTGCCAGCCTGGCTGAATCCTCCCTTGCTGCTTGCTGGTTGCTCAAAGGGGTTGGTGGTGGTCTTGGCGGCGGTGCTGCTACGGGGTGGAGGTTCCTCAGACACAAGCTCTATCTCAGAGTCTCCAGACTCTGCACTGCTGCCTTCCTGCTCCCCGGATCGTTTGGAGCCCCCGGCTGGCCTGCTGCTGGGAACTGTCTTAAACATGTCTTGGGAAGGAGAGTCTTTTTCTGCATGTAGAAGAGAGAGAAAGAAAGCCGAAAAGGGGAAAAAAACTTGGAATTAAAATCTTTAAAAGATGTGTTCATTCATATAAATCTTTCATGTAAAAGGATATAGATATCTTTAGCCACACTTGAAAAAGTGTAAGTAGATATTAAGTACGTAAACAAACACAATGTCCTGAAACTAATGACACACAAACAATTACAGTTGTGCTTATAAGTTTGCATACCCTGGCAGAAAATGTGAAATGTCTGCATTGATTTTGACAATATGACTGTTCATGCAAAATATCTGACTGTTCTGTAAGGATAGTGATCATAGGAAGCCAAAAATGATCACACAGTTGTTTGGCACCTTTGTAAACCATACTGATAACCAGTGTTGGGTAAAGTTACTTTTACAATTACTTTTCAGTTACTTGTTGAGTTCACACGTTTTGGGAAGTCCCTAATTAAGAAAAAATGATCAGGTAAATGGAGTTCATATCTTACTGGTGACCATGATTGGTATTTTCTTTACTCTTTCTATTTGTTTTATAGGTTACTTTTAAGATATTAACTCCATTTACCTGATAATTGTTTCTTAATTAGGGACTTCCCAAATCTTGTGAACTCAAAAAAAAAGTAATCGTTAAAATAACTTTAGCCAACACTGCTGATAACAGAAATCACCCAAATGGCCCTGATGAAAAGTTTACATACAGTCAATGAGTTTGTTAGCTCTTACATGGACACACTGAGCAGGGCAGATACTGAGTCATGGGGAGCAGAGATGAACTGTCAAAAGACCTGCGTAATAAGGTAATGGAAGTGCATAAAGTTGTAAATGGATATAAAAAGATATCCAAAATTTTGCAAATGCCAGTCAGTACTGTTCAATCATTTACTAAGAAGTGGAAGAATCAGGGATCTTTTGATACCAAGCCAAGGTCAGGTAGACCAAGAAAGATTTCAGCCAAAACTGCCAGAAGGATTGTTTGGGATACAAAGAAAAACCCACAGCTAACCTTGGGAGACATACAGGCTGCTCTGGAAAAAGACGGTGTGGTTGTTTCAAGGAGCACAATATGACGATACTTGAACAAAAATTAGTTGCATGGTCGAGTTGCCAGAAAGAAGCTTTTGCTGAAATAACAGTAAATTTTAATTGATATGCTAGCTTACTCTGTACTCCATCTGCTAACAGTTAGCAGCAATAGCTTGGCAGTCCATCTCTTGATCTGTCTGTGTACCTTGCTTGCTTGCTTTCAGGCCTGTGTTCTGTGACTTTGTGCCTGACAAATGTGTGCACCAGCCGCGGTCGGTGAATCTTAATTGGGGAGGACGGGCTCGTATTACGCTCGGCACCGGAGTGAATGGAATGGTGCGCAACGAACAAAACCAATTGTTTTTTTGATTTGCACACATTCCATTCACTCCGGTTCTGAGCGTAATACGAGCCCGTCCTCCCCAATTAAGATTCACCGACCGCGGCTGGTGTGCACGAAATGAAACTTGAGGTTTCCAGCAGCAACCTCTGTGGGGACCAGTCCAGATAATATGGGTTGACGGCAATCCTCACAGGCGCACATGATATTAAAAGAAAACCATGATTATCTAGTCTCTCGGT
>JACXGM010020092.1:0-17916 GCA_016801145.1 Umbra pygmaea | reverse complement strand
TCTCTCTCTCTCTCTCTCTCTCTCTCTCTCTCTCTCTCTCTCTCTCTCTCTCTCTCTCTCTCTCTCTCTCTCTCTCTCTCTTTCTCTCTCTCTCTCTCACACACACACACACACACACACACAGTGCTTACTAAGCCCTGGAGGCTGCTTTCAACTCTGCAGACACACATAAAAACACACTCAAACCAGATAAGACCTAAAGGCCTCCTTCTGAACGACAACTTTCCCTTCTCCTCAGGGCTCAATGTAGTCAGATAGGGTGACAAATCTCATTTGTCTACAAGAGAGGAAGCTTAACAAGTGGCTAGGGGTTAAGGGTTAAGGATCCAATGGCTGAAACTTATGCTTTGGACAGACCTATCTGATAACTGTTTCTCTCTGTCTTTAGCTCCTTCTCTTCATCTCGTTGAAGGGCTGGCCCCAGTCCTTTGTACAGTCTGCCTCCACAGTAAATAAATTAAATGTCCTGCAGTTCGCAAATACATCTAACCAGTGTCTAGTCCTTGAAAGGCCTGTCTGGCAGTAGTGTGTGCTGGTAATAATAATCAGGCTGGGTTCTACTGTTACTCAAGAAAAAAGCTTGCTGTTTGACATGAGATATTTTCAATTAATTACAATCATTGCTTTTCAGGCTATTTCAAACTGATAGAATCACGTTTCCAAGCCCTATTTTAGACTCAACTCCCAGTGATGCAGTGACAATTGGCTTGATTTATTCATCTGGTGTATGGGTGTTGTGACAAATCACACATAGCTTGACGTGCTAATCTAATGGGAGAAAAGCAACAAATTGAACAATAAAGTCAACTGAGTTCGCCACAGGGATTAAATAACAATGTGTTCCGCCCCTTGGGTACTTAAACCAATGTAAATAAAACTGACGCTGATGGTAATGACACCCATGATATATACAGTATCTGTATTACACCAAGATAGCCTATAGTTGTATGTGGGATATCAACCCTTAATAACGGAAACCCTAACGGACTGTTTCATTGACCAATACAGGATGAGAACTAAACCATTATGTTCATTCTTCTTGGAGCCTTGGTAATCCAGGCCTCAACATTAATCATATCAACTACAGTTAATGGTAATCAAAGTTGGCATATGAGGCACCCTTTTCCCATTCCAACACAGGTGTTTATGACCAATTTTATAATTATCAATTTCCATCCACAAACCAAACCATGGTATAGCCCAGGTTTGATATATGGCGGGTGGCCTGTGTAAATAGAGGCTCATGTGAACGCAAACAGCTTGTGCCAGCGTACCCTTGTAACCCAATCTCCCCTTCAACAGAGCGTACCAGACAGCTACTGTAGATCCATTTTGAAAAGAGACAACCGCTTCCAAGTATCACAACAGCGGCAGGCTTTGAGCGGTGAGCGCTGCGCACGGTGCGTCGCATTCCATTCTCCGTTTACACCAACAGCATGACTTTTATGCCACCTTGCCTACCAAAAAGCTTGCATATTGCGAGTGGCATCTGCTGGAAAGAATATGTGAAGATAAACACCGCAGTGAAAGTCCACATCTTATCACATGTGTACGCCTAGTAGCCTACAGACGAGTCAGTCGGGTTTGATCGTTCAGGTATTTTTTTATCCGTTTTCAAGTTGGCAACCGTGCTTTATTTTCCTGAAAACCTGGTCACCCCTCCCTTTTCCTTCCTTCTAGCATTTGGCAATCCGGGAACATCTCCAGCACGACACCCTGCCTAAACGATCATGTGTCGTTCTGTTTGTTGGTTTTCAATAAGATAATTAATTCAACCCAAATTCCCATAGCTATCGAATCCACGTCAATTGATTTCTTAGCAAATGTTTAAGAAGCAGTATTCGACTACTTTTCGGAAAGCATTTCGGAAAGCCCTATGCAAATTGCGAGACCCACAATCCTCAGACAACCCAATTTAACAAACATGTGCGAAAAATTACATATGTTCTATAGTTGAAAAAAACTCATCAATAATCGGATATTAACAAATAATAATAAATTACGCATGGGCACCCTTTATACATTTCCTAGGCACACATCCTTGTTTATTCCCACTTCAGATTTATGGCACCACTCAAAGTGACTTATGACCCAAATTAACACCTTTTTGGTATCGCCCATAGTGAGAATGTATTTTGAGCAAAGTTCAGGTCAGTGGAATGTAATCACAGTCAGTGTGTGTAAAAGTATTAAGAGGCTGAATTTACCTACGGGGGAGTCAATCTCCGAATCCAGTAGCCGCTGGAGGTCGCTGATGCTGTGGATTTCGCTGTGGGCCAGTCTCTCTATCAACGCCTGCGGGACTTCCTGCACGCGCGCACACACACGCACACACGCACACACGCACAAACACAACCAAGACCGGGTAGAAAGAAGAGTAAATACACACGTGTGGATTGTATTGGAACGATTAGGATATACATTGACTATATTATTACTGTCTTAGTCATTCATTTCAAAGGACAAATACAAGACTCAACGTGCCCATTGACAGCAGGCATGTTTCGCTCTCAAGAGCCGTGTTCACTCACTGTCCGTTACACTTGCACTTGTTGCGGATACAAAGTTTCTCTCTCAAGCTGAGTAGGGCTGTTCCGCCTCACGATATAGCCTATTTATATCGCCAGTGCGGTTCCCAGGAAAGCATTTGGCTGGCTCAACCACAACGTTTTCACAGTTGGCTCATGCTTAAACAGATTTGGAGTGTGTGCCAAAAATAAGTCCAATATGTTTATTGGTGCGGTTACATTGTTTGTTTCTAGAAGCATTCTGTGTAATGAATGCACTAGAGAAGCAACTGGTTTTGCTAATATTTAAAGAAAAAAATGTATGCCTAAATTAGGTTTTTATTATTATTTTTGTTTTCGATTCAATTGCTCTAAATTCCGATTGGCTGTGTGACTAGTATGTGCAAAGTCAGCAAAACATGGTGAAATGTAAGAACAGTTTCATTTTCTATAACGAAAATGATTATCATTCGCACTCAAGAATTTGTGTGCCTACTTTGTAATTACGTTAGTCATCAGCTAAATATATAGTTTATTCTAAATAATTCCACACCTGTAAAATGACATGCACTAATGTCGAATGCTGTGCAGCAAAAAAGCCCCTTCAGGACAAAGGCGCGATAAGAACGACAAGGGGACCCCGAAGTCCCCAGCCTCCACTCTACCCACAATGCCCCACACTTTAAACCTGGAAAACGACCATCGCTTCTTAGCCAGTGCCCGAGCGGCAGAAGGATACACTTGACTTTCTGCAGCACGCCTGCCACTATAGCTATTCATATTGAACACCATTAAGTAGGCTAGTTGCAAAATTCCCCAATGTATTTCCTACCTCAGCAACAGCATTCAGCAGGTACGACGTAAAGAGCAGGATGTAGCAAAGTAAGGGTCTCATCTCCCTTTAATTTCGATTTCCCCCCAAACAAGAATAACGTCTCCTGCTGTAGGAGCCGCAATGTCGCTCCTGCCCGCGGATGATCCAGAACCATCCCTTGGAGAGGGGAACGTGTGAGTAGTCCCGTTCAGCCGCTGAGGTATCAGACAACTCCGAGACACTTGCTTGGGAACCTCTGCAGATATCTGATGTGGGTTGAAGTGAACTAGTTGACTCTAGGGCTAAAATGTATTTCACATTCGTGCGCGTCTGCCGCTCCGAGAGTTCTCTCGCTGACAGAAGTAGAGCGGACAACAGGTCGACATGACTGGCTCCTTAGACCAGTAAACAAGTAAGGCAATCTCTACCAAAGACCATGACCCCCCTAAATAACGAATGCGTTACTCAGTCTTCTTCAGAGTTTGGAAAACGTGACCCATTTATATAACAAAACCTGACTATAATTAATATCCATAATCTTTCAATATAAAAAAGTGCCTCGCTTTAAAATTGTACAATCCCAGGTTAAGCTTCTGTAATCAAATTTTAAATAGAGCAAAGAAATTAGTTCTGAAAAAGTTCCTTGCGTTCTCTCCAGTGCTTAGCTTGCAGCGGCGATAGATCGACAGGTCCGTCTCTGTGTTGGACTATGGAGTGAATGAATTCTTGAGCGCGTCTGAGCGGCTGAATATAGGAGGCTACTGTAGTGAGCTCAGCGGTGTGAGCCTCACGCCAGATGCACCTCCCCTCTCACTCGGGTGGTGATCTCGCATCAATTCACCAGAGAGCTGGTTGGTTGATATAATAATATACCCCCCACCTCCTTCCATCCCCACCCCCAACCATGACGTCCGGTATAAAAGACGAAAAATAGCATATAAGCAAATGTAGTCGTCTAGTCGATTGCTTTGGCAACAAACAAGCAAATAAATGTATTGATGATATTGATCAAACACATTTAAAGCTCCTTATTTAATGTTGATGATGATAAAGTTCATGTCTTTAATAAGTTGTAATAATATCAGCTGTGAATATAAAACTTAAACAAACCATTTATCAACCCTATGTCTGTGCCAAATTTTGAAAGAGGAACACTGGAAAACTAAGAAAAGGAACCCACAACCCATGGTCTGTTTGAAAAGAAACTGACTGGTTCTAACTTGCTCAGAGGAAATTACAGTTAGACATTTAAGGGGTGGATTCAGGAGATCCTGGCTGGAAAAGCCCTTGGGTGCGTGTTATAAAGTCTGGTACAGGACTGGACACCACTGCTGGCCACAACTGACCATTAAAACACAAAGGTGGTCCTCTACATCATTCTTTACATGATAGAAGCTTCTGTCAGAGAACACGTTCCCTGGAATTCAAATTTAATTTTGTATTGTTCCCCCAAGCTACAGCTTTCCTCCACCCACACACGTGTAGCACATTAAGATGTGCAAAGCATACTCAGCCTTAAGGGCCCAAGTTTGCACCACTCATCAACCAGTTTTTTGGTTGACACTTGAGGAGCAGCATGTGTTCAGAAGCAGAGCAGCATAGAGCCCTGTATTGCACTGCTGGTTTGCCTTTAAAGCTAAGTACGGTCGGGCCTGGTTAGTCCCTGGATGGGAGACCAGGGCTGCTGGAAGTGGTGTTGGAGGGCCAGTAGGGGGCACTCTTCCCTCTGGTCTAAAGATATTTCCCAATGCCCCAGGGCAGTGATGGGGACATCTGCCCTGCATAGGGTGCCGTCTTTCGGATGGGATGTTAAACGGGTGTCCTGACTCTCTGTGGTCACTAAAGATCACAAAGCACTATTTGTAAGAGTAGGGGTGTTAACCCTGGTGTCCTGGACATATTTCCAATCTGGCCCTCATACCTAATCATCCCTATCTCTCAATTGGCTCATTCATTTCCCCCTTTTTCCCGGGCCATTGCTGCAAATGATAAAGTTTTCTCAGTCAACTTGCCTTGTAAAATAAAGGTTAAACTACATTTTCCCTCCATGTTGGGATCATATACAGTATATGGCAGTTTTTCACCAATCAGGCCCAGAGAGACTGACAGTCGATGGGTCTCAGTACAGTGTATGATTAATGAATAATTTCCTGCGTGGTCTCCAACAGTCCTGCTCTGGCCTCCCTGGTACATCACAGTTCAGAATGGAAATGGACAACCCAATAAGACCCAGTGTGAATCTTATGTCTGGCACTGACACACAACATGGGAGCAGTATATACGGACAGTGCAGTCAGTTCACTCACGTTCTCCCACACAGAGGAGGTCTGTTGTGGGAGGGACACGCGAGTGGAAGAATGGAAAGCAGGGCCGGAGTGAGTAATCGGGAGATTCAGGAGCATTCCTAGTGGGCTGCTGGTTGTTGGGGTGGTGCAGGGTCGGGCAAAGCAATTCTTTCATCGCTATACTTGCTGCAGATCAGAGTGGGTCACCGGCCTGCTGATGTGTGATAGTGCATCCCACTCTCTGAGTGCATTTATTACATCACATTCTCTCTCACACGCACGGACACGCGCACGCACACACACGCGCACACACGCGCACACACACGCACACTGGGCTGGCACGCCCCCGTGGCCCACACCAAATGAGTCCTCAAAATCCAATTGTTCACCTGATATAATTACAAGTTTATACCACAGACACAAACTGTCAAGTGACATGTTGAGAAATGGACAATAAATAGACAAATGCATGAGAGACGAAAGCAGAGTTAAAAAAGCAAGGCACTGGATGAGGACGCAGCCAAATAGGCCAAAGTAACAGATGTATTTCAAGGGCAAACCAGCCGTAGTTTGTGACTCATAAATACCTGATGGCGCCTGTGATGAGACAGGTAGGGTAGGGGAGGGCACAGTCAAACATACACAAATCCATCTATCAGACATTAGCTTAATGTTGACAATCTATTAGAGATTATTCACAAACTATAAAATAATGTACCCCAATACTAAGGTATTTCAATAAAAACATATTAACACAAACAAGCCAATTTACACTGCATTCCAAGTTATTATGCAAATTATATTTTACACAGATTTTTCTAAATAGCCGATGCAAATGACAGTCAGTATAATTTTCAAGTCACCAACCGTTAGGGTACAAGTCGAATTTCATTGAACAAACCACCCAATTTTTTTTTTAAATAACAATCTCAAAATGCACTGTTCCAAATTTTTATGCACAACAGAGTTTCAAAACATTTTATAGGTTGTAAAGAACTGAAAATGGTCATTTGTTGAATTTGCAGCATTAGGAGTTCATATTTACTGAAATCAAAATCTATTTTAACCAACCATGCTAGTTACATAGGACAGCCCTAAATCACATGAAATACGTTCTGAGGGAACTATTTTGTAAAACCCAAATATGTCAAATATGAACGTATGAGAGGGTCAATTACGTTTGTAGGGAATTAAATTGAACACTCGAATAACGTAAAATATGAACATAAGAAGATCATGACGTAGCATGTAAATAGCATAGTTTTTGCTAGGGCGGGGGTCGGGGATGTTGGACGGGCGTATAAATCCGCGACTTGAGAGCAACATAATTGAAGGACAAATATAGCTTAATTACGAAACTTGCAGTTCAAACGTAAAAAGGACCTCAATATGTATGCATATAACGTAATTCAGATTTTCAAAATAGTTTCCTGAGAACGTAATTTGGGAGAAATTCTGAGATTTATGGTTGCATAGGACCCCTTCTTTTATACCTTCTTTGATATCACCTTCACAATTCTTTCATCCATTTAACTTGTTAGATTATGGACAGTTTTTGCTTGACGTTTTTATGAAAACTGCCTCCCATTCTCATAGATCTTTTGCTTGAGGATGCTCATAAGGTTCTCAATAGGATTTATCTGCACGAACCTATCTGTGCTCTGAATCAACCACAAATCTCTTCACAGTACGATGATCACACTTAAGTTTGTTACATATCTAATGTTAAATATCTAAGCAAAATTTGCTTTTCCGCAGCAGTAAAATCCATTTTCTTTATCATATTGCTTGAAACCTGTGGCCTGCTTAATAATGTGGAACATCCTTCGTAAGTACTGTAGTTTTCCCTTAATTGGGCTCACCTGGCAAACTAATTACCACAGGTGTCTGAGATTGATTTCATTAAGCCAAAGTAATCCAGAGACACAATACCATTCATGAGTTTGATTGGAAAACAAAATATTTAATGTTTAATATCAAATTTGCATAATAATTTGGAACACAGTGTAATTGTGATTATTGTCAACCTTGATAATAGTGCACTCCTAATCCATCATAAACCCTGTTTGGCTAGTGTGTTATGATTGTAACTATTACTTAATATATGAACAAACATGTTGTCCATTCGTGCATATTTGTACATAATTCATAAGTGACCTTTCTCACTGGTCTAAGCCAGGCAGACGATTTAGATTATTGGATAAAGTAAGCCTAGGCCATACATGACCTATAGCCTACTGGAGAAAACGTAATATCCCCTCAGAAAAATGAACTTTGGTAAAGGTCCTTTATTCATATGTCAATGACGTTACAGTATTAGGCTAATTGTTCATCATTATAACATCATATTTTATGTAAGACACTATACACAAATCAGCTATAACATTATGACTACCTGCCTAATATTGTGTAGGTCACCCTTTTGCCGCCAAAACAGCAGCCCCATACACAACAAACTGTGATGCACTGTGTGTTCTGACACCTTTCTATCAGAACCAGCATAAACTTTTTCAGCAATTTGAGCTACAGTAGGTCGTCTGTTGGATCGGACCACAAGGGCAGCCTTCGCTCCCCCACGTGCATCAATGAGCCTTGGCCACCCATGACCCTGTCACTGGTTCACCGCTTTTCATTCCTTGGACCAATTCTGGTAAGTACTGACCACCGCAGACCAGGAACACACCACAAGAGCTGCAGTTTTGGAGATGCACAAATAAAAGGAGGTTAGATTATCTGCAATTATTATTTACAATGATCACAAAATGGGCTAGTGCACCATGAATCTCCCGGGCTGAAAATGAGTCCCACCCTGGCCCTGATGGAACGCAGGAGGGGCGAACAGAAAGCCAGGCTTCCCTCCTCATCTCCTCTATACTTTTCTGCTCCTGTTTCCCTTTCACAAATCTTTTCCTCTATCTTCGACTTCCACGGCCTGTTAAACAACATGTTTACTGGCAACTGAGGTCTGTGTATCTAACAACATCAACCCCAATAAATTGTTTTATGGAAGCTGGCTGCACTGTAAACCAGCGCCAATAAAAACGTGGCGGAGGATTACACATGTTCTGTTACGAAGGAGGTGACTCCTGTTTCTCCCTAGGCAACACATACCGCTGCTCCTGGCTGGGACGACGAAGGAGAGAATGAGAATAGGAAAGAATTCCTTGTCAGGAAATTGGTGGATGTGGTGGATATGAGTCTGTTTGTCTGACCTGCGAGTGGGGTTGGGTGATAAGGGATGTCTCACGAATACTATTTATAGCAGCTTTACTAAAGAAACACACTTGTGCTAATATTCCTATCAGATAGGTTCATCTCCTGGAACAGAGTATTTAACAATAGGTGCGACCACCTGCGACTAAGCTGAAGACTCATATTTAAGATCAGTCAAAGACAATACAACTAATAAAACAAAGGAATGCAGTCTGTAGACACGCAACATAATACCTATACTGTCTTTTATACAACCATTCAGATATGTCTTCGTATTGGCAGTGTCAAAGCGATTGACCCTTGGTTGACATTTGACCCAGTTTCTTTTAGCTATAGTAATCCACAGAAGAAATGACAGACGTTTTGACAGTGTAGCAAAACAGACATTGTATAATGTTTAAACAAAGGAGCATGCAGACAGCAGAGCGAAAATCCCATATCAGACACATCTTACAGACTTGGGTCATGTTCTGAGTAAGTCATTGACCTGGGAAACGTACTGTAAGTGGAATATAGAAGACTACATCACTTACTGCATCCTATCTGGGCTCATCCAAGACTGAGTTTATATAGCTGATTTCTTTAGTGGTTAGAGTTTGGCAAAAGAGTTACAGTGACCAACACACCACTGCCAAGATAGCCAAGATAGCTAAGGACCACACCTATGGGATTAGCAAGATGAGTCAGGTATTCCCCTGAGTGAAGGTGGCTTCCAGCCAAAGGTGTTGTTCTGTAGAAAGAAGGGATTATTAATGTTTACAGCTAGTAATCCAGGGCACTAACACTTTAATATCTTAGCTACCCATTTCTTTATCACTCTATCTTTCTCTAACACTCTCTCTTGCACACACATCTACACACACTAGCAAACGCCATCACTCTCCCTCAATTACTCTTCCTGAATTAATGAGTTCACTAATTATACAGGAAGATACAGATGCTTGAAGTGGTGGACTGTGCAATGCACCCAACCAGGCCAAGTCAGAAACACACCCAGGTTTGGTTCTCTTTGCTTCCTAATGCTGACTAAATCCCAAATCTAAACTCAGGAAAATGTGTTTAAACCTAGGCCAAATCTCATTTTTTCCCCAATTCTTCTTCCCTCCCATTTTCCACTGTCGCCAGGTCTGCAACTCCTTGTACAGTTGCGGGATGGCGAGGGGAGTGCACATGGTTCATCCAACCACGTGATCACTGATTATTTTTCCCACTGCTCATCCAACACATACGCTTTTAATCAGATCATGTCCGGGATGATAAATATACTTACGCAATTTAATTTACAGGCGACCAAGACAAAATCTTTACCCTAAACTAAATAGTACATTTTATCCTAAACGTTCACATATCAGCTTGAAATACAATTTTACTATTAAGTGCAAAATCACACAAAAATATATAATGAAAAGGCGGAGTCACACACCTGGCAGTTGATCAGGGCATTTATGTGTAACTGGTCGTCCATTCTCTCATAGTCACTTGAGAGGGGGGATCTAAGGGGCTCATCTGTACTATCCTGGCCCACAGGCACACCAGGTGAGGGGTCTGTTGTTGGGGGCACAGTGCTTAGATTCCAACTCTGGAATTACCAGACCACTTAGCCCAGCACATATGTGACCCACCACCTATATCTGGTCACAAAATTCTAAACAAAATGATTTAAAATTTTTATGAATGTACAGATTCAGAGCTTTCAAATGGCATATCAATCAGTGCAATTGTAGGAACAATAGGACTTGTATGATACTTTAAATGTTGACACACTTGTAAATGAAATGTTTACAGTGCCTTGCGAAAGTATTCGGCCCCCTTGAACTTTTCGACCTTATGCCACATTTCAGGCTTCAAACATGAAGATATGAAACTGTAATTTTTTGTGAAAAATCAAAAGCAAGTGGGACACAATCATGAAGTGGAATAAAATTTATTGGATATTTCAAACTTTTTTAACAAATAAATAACTGACCAATTGGGCGTGCAAAATTAATTTGATACTTTCTAGCACCACCTTTTGCTGCGATTACAGCTGTAAGTCGCTTGGTGTATGGCTCTATCAGTTTTGCACATCGAGAGACTGATATTTTTGCCCATTCCTCCTTGCAAAACAGCTCGAGCTCAGTGAGGTTGGATGGAGAGCGTTTGTGAACAGCAGTTTTCAGTTCTTTACACAGATTCTCGATTGGATTCAGGTCTGGACTTTGACTTGGCCATTCTAACACCTGGATATGTTTATTTGTGAACCATTCCATTGTAGATTTTGCTTTATGTTTTGGATCATTGTCTTGTTGGAAGACAAATCTATGTCCCAGTCTCAGGTCTTTTGCAAACTCCATCAGGTTTTCTTCCAGAATGGTCTTGTATTTGGCTCCATCCATCTTACCATCAATTTTAGCCATCTTCCCTGTCCCTGCTGAAGAAAAGCAGGCCCAATTTTATTTGTTAAAAAAGTTTGACATATCCAATAAATTTTGTTCCACTTCATGGTTGTGTCCAACTTGTTGTTGATTCTTCACAAAAAATTACAGTTTCATATCTTTATGTTTGAAGCCTGAAATGTGGCAAAAGGTCAAAAAGTTCAAGGGGGCTGAATACTTTCGCAAGGCACTGTAGATATTCCCCTTAAAGGTTTTGCCAGGTAGAGTCAATATCATCCAGCTGCAGCCACAAATGTGCGTTCTTGTGCTGATGGTGGTTCCCGTTTTCGCAAACTGGAATGCCCCGGAACACATATTTCATAGATTTTGATTAATTACATTACAACATTCATGGTTAAGGTTAGGCATGAGTTTACTAACCAACGCATCACACAATTTTAATCTGTTGATTCATGTACACAGACACAATTTTCTCTTTTTTTTTCATATCTCTCAGCACATTTCAAAACGAATGTATTTCAATTGAAAGCATCATGACGTAGCATTTCAGTAAAAGGTATACTTAAAGGTACAATATGTAGTTTTCCAAAACAAAAAGCATACTTGTATCAAAAAAGCAAACATCACTATACCTATATTATACATATTTGTTAGTTGTGTACTTACATTATCCCAAATTTTGCCACCAACTTTCAAACCCAGAGAATTTGGAATGTAATTTGAAGACACAGGACGTTTCATTTTGGATTTATATAACCTTTGACTCCTCTAGTTGCTCTAAGTTCCAGGGAACCGCCAAACATAATGTGAATAAATGTATAATATTTTGAACAATACATTACTTTGTCAGTGAACATTTTTTTCTGCCGGAGACGCTAGATTGGCAGGTTGTCATTGACGACGACAACAAAACCCATGATCCTATGCTACTTCCCGTCGTCATCCAAGTACATCTTTTGCTATTGTTTTGATTGAGAAACCCCTAGTGGCCATAACCTACATATTGTACGTTTAATATATTTTAAATGGGCTTAACAGCAAGGTTTCCTTCAGAGTGGTTAAGATTAGGGTAAGGGCATGGGTAAGGCTTATGGTTAACATAATGAAACAAAGTAAAAATTGCCTGTCTGCATCATGCTGCAATGGATAACAAAACACACACAAAGTGTCCATCTGGATTTGAATTTAGGAAAACAATTGGTCGATGAAACGCTACTAGGAACTACTGTGTCATAACGGGAACGCCCAAGCAGCAGCTGGACCTTGCTCAGAAGAGTAGGCTACTACTGGATCTCCATAGCCTACAATTTATTTTGTTTAAGAGCTTTTTCTAAGGTTGTGTAGGCACAGACAGACACCTTTTTCATAGTTTGAATAGTTTAGGAAGAGAATATAATGTCCATTTACAATTTACCAATACTTCCATAAGACTAATGTTTTAAATTTGAATAGGTATGTCACATTAGAAATTCATCCCTCACTGAGGTACCCTCACCTTCTTTGTCCAACTCACAACTGTTATCTTAAATAACAAGACCACTTGAGACTTCATACTGTATTGTCTTTAATCGATTTTCATCGCGTTAAATTAGGCTCTTTTATTCTAAATAGAAATTAATCTCTTACCTTGGTGGTGGTGAAACCAAAAGTGAAAGCAAACACCCTGTTGCTTCTGGCACACTTTCTAGGTTCTGAATATATATTTTTACATTCAGCTAATATTCAAGTTTACATATTCAAGATGACATTTATTGAAAAAAGTAAATTTAGTAAAAAAAAATATTTGTTTTTTGTTTTTACGCTACACTGTCCAGTAGGGGAGACCTGGGGCAATTGTAACATTTTTTACATTTTCATATCTCACAGACTACTTGAAATATACTAGTAATCCTTTGATATAATAAACATATATATGTTCCCTTAATTAATTAATTAAATGTATATATTTTCATTAATAAGGACAAGACTATAACATTAAATTTAATGCAAGAAGTCAGCGTGTTACAATTGTCCCTATGGTGTGGGCAATTGGAACACTGAAAAGATAAGGCATATTAAACCGCTGTACTGTATCTGAAATAAAAGCACACCTCAAAGTAATCACATTACCACTATAGTATCTAGTAATGTTTAAATAAGATTTTTTTTTAATATGGTTCAAATTATTTTAGATATCAGACAGGCATCATAGGCATTCAATAGCAAAAGTCTATTTCTATTTTTGGAGAAGACTAGTCAACTATTCTAGTGCTAACTACTGTATATTTTAATTATTTTAATTTAGTAATTATTTGAATTTAATTATTGAGTTTAGTAAGTACATTTTAATGTATCAATGTCTAATATTGTTTGAACACATGAAACAAACATTACTTTATACAAAAATAAATATGTTGTCACAATCGTGTATGGTGTAGAATGAGGGAGACCAAGGCAAGGTGTAGCGGTTTGCAGTTTTAATGATATAAAAATATGGTAACAAGGTTATAATTGCCCCGATCTTGCAGCCATGATAAATTAACATATGCTAGTTAGCAACACCTTTATTAGCATAAGTTGTTCATGTTCATTTTTCTAATTTATCAAATTTAATTTAAATTCGCAGTCATCTAAACTTCTAGACAGCAGATGAAAGTACTGTACATCCAAAAAGTTACTTTCATACTTTTTGGTTGAAAACATCTGCCAAAGTTTAAGGATCCTGCTAATTTTCCACAGGCAGAGAGAATCCTACTGCAGAATACAGAATAAGTGTCATCACTACCCAGCTAGCATAGAGCTGTTGGGACACAGGCGGACCAGCAGAGGCAGAGCTGATGGTCCCCCAGGCGGTTTGCTCATCGTTTAACCAGCGGTCCACTGCCGACGAAGAGGTCCACCGGCAGGCGAACAGCGTTTTAGACCTTGAAAAATAGTCTAAATAATAAAGACAAGCTTTTTTCTTTAATATATATTTTAGAACTGAATTCAATTTTGAATTTAAAAAAAACATAACTCTGTTTGTATTGAATTTGAATGTTGTTGTAACCAAATTTATAAATAGTTAAAAATATTTTTAATTACAGATAGAAATCTAGAACATAAGCCTAGCCTAGGATATAGCCAATACGCAGCTGATGGACTAACTGGAAAAACAGTATGAGTGCGTAGGATTCCCGGAGGATCTCTGTCTAAAACTCTGCTCACCCACCGGAAGACCGCTCATTCGCCAACACTCTCGCTGTCGGACCGCCCGTTAAACGATGAGCAAAAACCCAAACGACCGTGAGCTGTTACCGCCGGTGGTCCGCCAGCTCCATATTTGCTGGGTATAGCTTGTTCCTGATTGGAGGAATTGAGTGTGTTACAATTGCCCCCTGTTAGAATTGCCCCCGGTCTCCTCTACCCATCTCCTCAGAACATCAAGGTGTAGGTGGTGGGTCACATTACATACACATGCAGTTAAAGGGAAACTTCACCCTACAGCTATCTGGAGGTGCTAGTAGCTTCTCACAGACATTTGTAGAACAGTGAGGTATGTTTCACCCATGCCTGGCTAGTTTAAGAGCAAGATTTGAAATTTGGCGGGGAATTTTCACATGCTGACATCACCGTGTGTTTCGAATGGACTTTGGAGATAGGATAAATGAATATAGGCATGTATTCTGTCGCGAAAATAAGCATACCTGTTATACTGATGTGGCTTTCAAACCTCCTTAAATACTACCTAAAGCCTCGGTTGTCCTTGATATTTTAAGGTATAGCTTGTCTTTCTGTGACGTTTCTATCAGCCGTGTTAATGCTAAACAGACGAGGTGGTATGATTTTTTCAGTATGTATAGAACTACAACGCTGGCTTCCTTGTTCCAAGCCCCGCCCACCCGACATGTTCTCTGGATTCTGTGAAACAGTTCGTAACCAAAGTCGCTGGTAACACAATTGCTACTAACCTAGGATTTGCACATGAGGAACTTTACAACTTGCTTCTACATTCTGAGTGACATCCAACCATACATGTTTGCGCCCGAGTACACCGAAGAACATTTACAACCAATGGAGTTTGATATTCAGCTTCAACAAAGCAGCATGTTCTACAGATAATCCAGTTGAAACGCGGTTAAATTCTAATTGCCTAAGTGCTTCTGTGGAAATATGTCCATCCATTACTACTGAAGAAAAAAGCATTTGCTACAATGAATGGGATCTTGGGCAAGCTTTACTTGTAAGTATTGAACCAAAAATGACTGACGACCGCATATGCGTCACTGAATCACTGAAGTTTTCCAGCACACATGGAAAGAGACGTAGCAAGAGGACAATTAACAGATGAGTAAGTTTATTAAACTTATTTTCTGTACCTTGATAATGGAGCACACATCGTGTCTGTGAGGTAATGTTATTGTACTGTATGTGTAGTGTGCCAGCTGTAATTAGTAGCTAGCTGAGTGTGTAAATTACTATACGTACTATATATAGGCTACTCGTTCTAGCTAAAGAAAAATGGATGGGATCGCATTGCTTTTCAGCCGCTTTCGGGCAGTAGTGACGGTTAATTTAGCACGTAGATCTCTTTCATTCTCTTCCAACCTAAAATGCCAACTGCAGAACCACATTTTTTATAGCCTATTGTAAAGTGTGAAAGATTACTCCTTCTTTTTGGGCTTGCTTGTAATTTCTGCAACCAGGTACAGAACACCAAACTGGCATGATGAATAGAAATTAGACTACAATTTCAAAAACAAATATGTATAACTTTCTAGCGTCAAGCTCTACAGAGGTGTGCTGTTGAATTGCCCATGTTCTGTGTTGGTGCGTTCAAACGGGGACAGGGACTAAATTTGCTTGGAATTCTGGGAGTTGTGGTAGCTCAAGTTTAGACGGAAACAGAAGCACCCCAGTGGATGCAAAAGGAACTGAAATATTCTATCGGCTTTTCTCTGATATATTGAAAAAGAACAAATGTGTATATGACATAAATCATCTATGGTAACATTAGTATATGCTATACTATGAATCCAATTTACTGTGGAACAGTCCTTTAAAGAGGAACATGATGAAATTATATATATTGTCTATGTTTCAAAATCGTTTGAAGTAATTATTTGAGGGTCTCCCTCATCAGTCAGCTTTCTCATTCAGGTTAGGTTATATGGGTCTGTACATATTAATGCAAATGATACAAATTTGTGAAATAACGAGGGGGTGAAATAACGTAGTGGGTTAAGTTGCTGCATTGCTGTACAGTCTAGGTCACAATGGTCATGGGTTCGAGGCTGAACATGGGTTCTCTGACTTTCCAGGGCCACCTGCATGAGGCAGTGCAAAAATTGGCATAGCACTGCCCGGGATTTAGGTTAGATAGATCAGATTATCTAGAGAGGGAATTGTGAAGGAACATTTTTGAAAAATCACAAAACAAAAAATAAAACGTTTTGAAATAACGATCATTTGGGTGAAAAATGTATGTTTTTTCACAAAGAAAATCCCAACATTGTGAAGCCCAACTGCTTTTGGTACATAAAATATACATTTTGTATAATAAAAGTCAGACTGCATGATTTAAAACTTTTTTTTCTTTCTATCTCAACCCTATTCTCCCTGTATAAGAGAGCTGACTAATGAGGGAGACCATCAAATACTTACTTCAAACGATTTAAAAACATAGACAAATTATACAATTTCATCATTGTTTCCCTTTAAGCACACAGGAACACAAGCGCCCTCAGCTCCTACTTTAAGTTGAACCCACTCTCCTTGGCAGGCGGCTGGTGGTTGGTTCAGGTTCAGTACGCCACACTGCTACCATTCTACGGCTGCAATATTCTGCACTTTTCATGATGAGGTCTAGCTAAGTGATGACGGCGTCTTTGACGTGTAAACTCCCACCTTGTCAGCCTGTGGTCATTGCTCGTTATATCCCTCCCACAGCTTTCTACAGCCGCCCCTTCATGTAAGCCATGCAAGGGCTTGACGGAGGCTGGAAAGAAGGATGCCTGTGTTTACAAAATGAACTGACCGTTGAAGAATGGATAGAGACGTGTTAGGAATGTGTGTGGTGGATGCTTGGCCTTTATGTCTGGGCCCCGCTACTGCTGGTGCAGAGGACCAAGTTCTGACCAAAGTGGTGGATCAAACAGTGTGCACAGGCAGAACACTGTGGATGAGCAGAAAACTGTGGATGAGCAGAACACTGCACTAGAAGAACATTGTGCAAAAGCAGAACACTGTGGATGAACAGAACACTGTGGATGAGCCGAACACAGCACTAGAAGAACACTGTGCACTAACAGAACACTGTGGATGAGCAGAACACAGCACTAGAAGAACACTGTGCACTAACAGAACACTGTGGATGAGCCGAACACTGCACTAGAAGAACACTGTGCACTAACAGAACACTGTGGATGAGCAGTACACTGCACTAGAAGAACACTGTGCACTAACAGAACACTGTGGATGAGCAAAACACAGCACTAGAAGAACACTGTGCACTAACAGAACACTGTGGATGAGCAGTACACAGCACTAGAAGAACACTGTGGACGAACAGAACACTGTGGATGAGCCGAACACTGCACTAGAAGAACACTGTGCACTAACAGAACACTGTGGACAAACAGAACACTGTGAACTAACAGAACATTGTGGATGAGCAGAACACAGCACTAGAAAAAAACTGTGCATTAGCAGAACACTGTGTATGAGCAGAACACAGCACTAGAAGAACACTGTGCACTAGCAGA
>JACXGM010020091.1:0-18014 GCA_016801145.1 Umbra pygmaea | reverse complement strand
GACCTGTAATCATATTACCTATCCATCATACCTACTGGACCTGTAATCATATTACCTATCCATCATACCTACTGGACCTGTAATCATATTACCTATCCATCATACCTACTGGACCTGTAATCATATTACCTATCCATCATACCTACTGGACCTGTAATCATATTACCTATCCATCATACCTACTGGACCTGTAATCATACTATCTATCTATCATACCTACATTAATAAAGATTTTCCAGATTTTTTCTGAAAGTAGGATTCTACCAGAGCATTGTACTTATCTATAATCCTACAGCTAAGACTCTTTCCCTTTCTTATTGTGTCATAATCGTCTGTAGTTAGTTGAGGTGGGAGGCACTTAGTGGGAGACACTTAGAGGGATTCGTATTGGAGGGAAAACCTTGTCATTGTACCTGTCACTGCAGAAATGAGTGGTGTGTCTCTCGTAGAATTTTAGTATGTTTTTGCTCTGTGTTCTAGTATATGATAGCACCACAGATTGTCACAAAACAATTGTTTTACTGTTTCAAATGGATAGGCAGTTGATTTGGTTTCCTGGGAATAGCTCTTGTACCAACACTGACACTTACATGTGTACATATTCAAAAATGTAAAGCGGTCTGAAAATGTGATGACCCTAGACAATTTATATGTGTGCTTACTCTAGGATAGAGAGAATTGTGTAGGCAAGGTCTGGGGTGCATGGATTATATTGCTGTGAGGAACTTTGTCAGAACTATTGCACATGCTACATGTTCCACTTTGTTGGGGTATTTGCTGTGCAAGGTAGAATTTTATCCCATCATCAGAAATGTCTGTTAATTTAAGGATGAGCTCTTTTCTGTTCTTGCTGTTAACATCTGCCTTGTTATCACACTGACTGCAAATGAAGAAATCTAAACAGTTTATAAAGCAGATGATTTGCTAAGAAACTAGCTGGTAGCATTTCTTTTGCAAAGTCGTCAATAATGTGTCTTACATTGTCAACGTTTGCTTGTTGCTGCATCAACAACTCTGAAGCCTCTGAGGCTTCTGATTATTGAAAATCTGTTCACTAGTTTGAGTGAATAGCAGACAACTATGCTTCCTGATAACATGTTGTAATCTGACATTCTTTTAATGACTTTTTCTGAGAAAGAAACACTAGAATATGTATAGCACAATCCTTTGTGTTACTGGAACTCTCAGGAGACTGAATCAAATCATCTGGATAACAAGCTTCTTCTTGGTCCCCCACTGAACATGTCATAGAAATATATTACTCCGGCTGTGTTCTCATTGCTTTTGGAAATCTTTGAAATATGCTGGTCATCTGCCTTTAACTGAAAATCATCAAAAATCCACTGTAACCAGTAGTGACCATGGCTCACTACTTTTCCTGAGCTTAGTTTGCATATACCTGCTTGTTGTTGCCACTTGGAATTTCAATAACACGGGACGGAAACAAAGTATAAGATTATCTGGACTGAAAGTCCACACTGTTTGTCTGACCATCACTGCATTACACATTGTACATTGACTAGGGGCTTGCCCCCTGGTGATCAGATCCAGAAAAGCAAGGGTTTTCGTTGTTGGGGGAACGACATTAGCATGCCATTCTCTAAAACACTGGATTTACATTTTGCACAGGAATCTGTGTGTTGAACATTGACATTTGTTTCCAGTTAGCCATGACATTAATTTATAAATTAAATCTAGTGCGTCATTGTGCTCGCCATTTTTCAAAGATGTTATAGTTTTACTAATCTCAGTTAGAACGTATTTAATTTTGGTGTTCAAGACTTTTGATTCTGACTGGCAGACTGAAGTAGCACAACAAAGTTGTCTTTAATTTGAGTTTTACTCGTAATGACTTCGGGTTCAGTCTCATTGAAAGTACTTTGTACTGCCTGTGCCTGTAGGTGCAGAAATGACTGTATGGATGAGTTGAGCCAACAGTTTGAGTGTAACTGAGTAAGTAGACACCCTACATCAAGGGTGCACATTCTTTAGCTTTTGCTGTACAGTCCAGTATTTATGCCATATGCACAGTTACACATAGAATCCTTAAAGAAGCTAGCATTACACAGGACTCTGTATTTATGCGATCTAGATGGCAAATGTGAATGGTCTTATTAAAAATATCATAAATTAGTAAATATGTCTCACTATTCGAATAGAGTTTAGTGGCATATTTTCGAAATGTGTAATGTTTCCTTTGTTGTTAATCGATTTTGATCGTGTTGAATCAAGCGCTATTATTCTGAAGGTAAAACTACGATAGGAATCCTAAAGAAGCTAGCTTCACATGCATTAACCTTGTTCCCAAGGCATGCGGAAACGATTGAACGAGATTATATATATGGATTATATTGTGTATTCAGGGAGACAGATTTTATTTTTTATATTATTGAATCAAAGTTCTAGAATACAAATCGTACAGGGAAAATAAACACTTCTTCCATTAATACAATTTAGAAAACTGAGCAGAGTGAGATACTATTACAATGTAATATGAACAACAGTGCAAGAGGTACAATGAATACAAAGGGTAGTGAGTACAATGAAAGCCATAAAAAAAAAAGTGGTATAGGGATCTTTCATTTTTACCGTATTATATGAAAGGTCTAAAAAAACATTCATAAAGATGAAGCGCATTTTTAAGTTCAATCAATGTTAAAAAGTCTAAGAAAATAAACAATTATTTCAGAAAGGTTGGGAAACCTGGGATAGCTTTAAGGAATTAGAAATTGTGTATAAAATATTTAGTGAGTATTATCAAATAATTAAATAACAATTCAAAATTGTTGTCCTTCAAAATCAAACCAAATGTAATATTACAGTCAGGGTTATCTAAATTATTTCCTAAAATCCAAATGTAGAAATCCTCGCAAAATTAATTGGATGCATTACAAGACAAAAATACATAGATAGATGTTCTATTGTTTCTATTCCGGAGTTACGGATGTACAGTCATTAAAGTCAATGTTAAATCTCAACCATAAACATTCCTTGCATGGATAAAAATAATTTCTTAATTTAAAGTGCACTTCTTTGGCTTTGGGTGGTGAAGGGAACTTAACTTACTCACACCTGATCCTTTTAGAATCACCAGTAGACTAATCCTTCATTAAATATTCCCTCAACGGTTGAGGAAGACAGTTTTGTTTTATCAATGACGTTGCACATATTATTTACCTTAGCATCGATCATGAATGGTAGAGACATTTTGTAATTGTTGTAAAACACATTCAGTAACAGGTGGCAGTTTATTCTATTCTAACTGGCTACTTACTAAAGTAATATACAGAGGGTGGACAAAATACCGTGCATGTCTGGGACTCACGGCCACTTCATTATGTACACATTAGGGATATTAAAAGTGAAAACAAGAAAGAAACAACAAGTAACTGTTGTAGAAGGGGCTGCCCTATAGCCTTTTGTGAGCCCTAAGCAAGATTTTAGTTTTTGGGAAAGAGTGATAATTTTTACATTTAACATAGCTTTTTTTCTACACATTTTGTCATGACTTGAGTGCCTATGACTAACTAAAATGAGTGCCCTTTCTGTCAAGTTGACACTGGCTAACTCCCAATCAGAAAAATGTTTGCTTACATGGCTAACTGAGTAACTGTCAGTGGCTGACATTGATAATGCAAAATATGAGGATGCACAACCATATTTGAAAGTGTACCTGGTTAATTTTTATATTCTTATTTAAATAGTTGGTTTAGGCCCCCGACTGAGGTCCTATTGATGTTTGTTTTTTGCATTGGTTAGGCTCCCTTAACAGCCAAAGTCCATAAATATGTGGATTGTGCTTGGGCCCAGCCCATGTTGTTGGAGCATATGTTGTCATCTCTGGAAGAGTCCATGGTCAATGAGGGCTTGGTGGTAGTATCAGCCAGCATCTGGGCACAGTGGAAGAGAGATTAAAAATGACTGAAAAATGTCCAGAAACTTATTGCAGAGGCCCAGCTTCAGCGCTGGCTCCAGAGCTCTTACGCCGCTGTTCATTGATCCAGTCTCCAGGGTTGACATCCATCTGCAACATCTTCATCACCCACTTATCCCTCCTGGCCCCATCGATAAACTCATCCAAAGACAGCTCCCCTGAAGAAGGATGAAGAATTATCATCACCAATTAACTACTGACATCAAACACTGATTAAACAGACAGAAAAAACAAAGGTTTAAATGCTATGGAATGAGCATTGACTGTTTAGTTACAATAATTAGGAACAGTTTAGGGTAAAGATATAGAAATAAAATGGATAGAAAGGACATTAAACTGTAGCGTGGTCATTAGATTAGTACGCAACAAAATTGTGATTGTTGTTAGTTGTCACGGTGACAACACGCAAATTCGGTTTAATGCGGAAATAGGTCGCTAGATCTTTGCAATGGAATGGTACATATAAAAATAGCTGCCGCTCTGACCATTCTGCTACATTGATTTGAATTGGAATGTCCTTTCTATCCATTCTATTTCTATGGGTAAAGACGTGCTCACCATCCCCATTTTCATCCACCAGCTCAAATATTCTGTCAACCACTTGATCTGGCGTGAGAAGATTACACTCTACATCCAGTTCTCGGTGACAGGCTTTCTTCAGTCTGTAGATGGACTGAAAGAGACAATTTGGACATATTGTACCATGCTCATAAAAAGTCTTCAGTCGTGGTCAAAAGTTCTGAGAATGTCACAAGTATTGATCTCCACAAAGTTTGCTGCTTCAATTATCTTTTTGTCAGTAGTTATAATGTTATACTGAAGTATAATTACAAGCATTCCATAAGTGTCAAAGGTTTTTCTTGACAATTACATTAAGATTATGCAGAGTCAATATTTGCATTGTTGACCCTTCTTTTTCAAGACCTCTGCAATCCTACCCTGATATGCTGTCAATTAAATTCTGGGCCACATTCTGACTGATAGCAGCCCATTCTTGCTTAGTTTGTCCATTCGCCTCTTGAGGATCGACCACAAGTTCTCAATGGAATTATGGTCTGGGGAGTTTCCTGGCCATGGACCCAAAGTTTCCATGTTTTGTTCCCCACTTCCTTGGCTGCAATCAACCCCACACATGAATGGTCTCAGGGTGCTTTACTGTTGGCATGACACAGGAGTGATGTTAGCGCTCACCTTGTGTTCTCCGGACAAGTTGTTTTCCGGATGGCCCGAACAATTGGAAAGGGGATTAATCAGAGAAAATTACTTTTTCCTCAGCAGTCCAATCCCTTTACCTTTTGCAGAATATCAGTCTGTCCCTGATGTTTTTCCTGGAGGGAAGTGGCTTCTTTGCTGCCTTTCTTGACACCAGGCCTTCTTCCAAAAGTCTTCGCCTCACTGTGCATGCAGATACACTCACACCTGCCTGCTGCCATTCCAGAGCAAGCTCTCCACTGTTGGTGTTCGTAGTTTTGCTGACCGGGACACTTCGTTGCTCTGTTTGGTTGTAGCGCTGTCCTATTGCGCGCAGTGGGAATTTGAAAGACAACCGTTTATCCCGCCCCTCGGATTGAGCCCTGCCAATGATGAGTTCCAAGACCCAACATCTTGATGTGGGTTTGGCTTGCCAGGCTAAATGTCAATAATTCCCATTGTAAATGTTACAAATCAGGTAGCTAAACAATTAGGCCTATATAAACATTTCATACGAGGACTTAAGAATAGTAAAATTTATAAAATTTTGCACTCTGCTTTGTAATTTCTTTTATTGATAAAGTGCATCCAAATGCTGTTGCGTTTTCCAGTTTGGCTCATTTTCTTTTTCAAAAGTCGACGTAACACGTCTTTGTATTGTAGTTGTGCTGTTCTCATTAACTGACTTTTATTTATTTAATTATCCTAATTTTTTTTCTCATTGACTGACTTTCAGAATTCAGAATGTTCCCTACTCTCGTAATGTCACAAAGGGGAGTGGATAATGCAGGCAGTGAAATTATGGGCAGAACGATAGAAAAGAATGGCTTGAGTCTAACCAAGTACAATTCAGTTCCCTGTGATCATACCAAAGAGCCGTTCAAAAGAACTGGATCGTTTGCGAACGTATGGCCGTTGTGAAATTCCTACCCTGGTCCTGATGTTTGCTGGACTTTTTTGGGTGCCCTGATGATTTCATCACAACAATTGAATCTCCCTCCTTGAAGTTCTTTTATTAGCAACAATATCCTTGGCTGTGAAGCACTTTTTGTGATGACAGCGCGTGTTTCCTTGCAGGTAACCAAGGTTGACAGAGGAAGAACAATGATTTCAAGCACCACTCTCCTTTTAAAGCTTCCAGTCTGTTATTCTACCTCAATCAGCATGACAGAATGATCTCCAGCCTTGTCTTCATCAACACTCTCACCTGTGTTAACGAGACAATCACTGACAAGATGGCAGCTGGTCCTTTTTTTGCACTTTTGACCACGACTGTACACCATGTAGAGTTACATGGATGACACCTTATTTACTTTTTGATTAACACACATTTTTCTGTTTTAACTGGACCATTATTTAACCAGGTACAGTGAGCCGACTAAGAAGAATTTCTTATTCACAGCAACGAACTGAGAGCAACTAGGTTTAACTGTCTTGCTCACAGGCAAAACGACAGAGGCTTTACCTTGGCAGTCCAGGGAATCGAAACAGGGTCCTCCCCTTGGCGTATTAACAATAGATAACAGAAATATAATATAATTGGATAAGTTGGCACTTGATGGAAGCACATTTGGCTGTTGGTATTGTGATAGGGCTCTGCTAGTATATGACAATTTACAGAACTCTTGACGCTCTGTCAAGTTCCTTGGGAACTGTCGATGGACAGCAACCAGGAAGTTATGCCACAAATTTGCATTTAGGTTTCTGTATCCTTCAAACAAAATTGAAGCACACTGACTAGTCTGGGCCATAGATGCTTTAAGTTTATCATTGTTATGGCCTCTTTGTAAAGTCTCTGATTGGTCTCCTACTCAGGGCTGCCGACAGGAATCTGTGGGCCTGTGACAAAACTCTACATTTAGGGCCCCCGCTAAAAAAATGAATGTGCAAAAACAAAATTTGGGGTCCCCCTCAGGACTGGGCCCAGGACAACATTCCCAGTTGTCCCCCCCTTCAGCTGCCCTGCTCCTACATGTGGCCTAACCTAGGCAGGAACTTGATGGTGCCATATGACTTCCACTTCTTAATAATCACCTTCAATCTGCTCTAATGGACATTCAAAGCCTTTGCTATTTTTATTCCCTTTTCCTGATTTGTGACTTTCTTAATTGTGGCCCTTTAGTTTTTTCAAACTGTGTGCATTTGCTTTGATGTTCACAAATGTGACAATCTATAGCCACTGCTGAATGTATCATTGAATCACTATAATTTAACTGTTGGAAGCCAATTAACTTGGCCTTTGATGAAGGTAATTGATTACACCTGAGTTATTTTTACTGCTATTGCAAGAGGGGTGGAGAGTCATCCAATTATGATATATTTTAGTCAGGTATTTTAATTTAAATATTTCATTTCATTTCACAACAATAAAAAGTAATTTAAATGTGTTGAATATGTTGTGAAGGCAAGTGGAACAGGTTTATATTTAAATGCATGAAACAGGCACTGACACAACTCAATGTGAAAATGTTCTAGGCTTTCTACAAACTATGTATGCATTTGGAAATAATGTATTATTAGTCATCCAGTCATCTTTCAGAAAATGGAAAATGTTGGTTGTTACCTCTACAATCTCTAGCAACTCAGTCTTGTCAATGCAACCACTTCCATCTTTGTCATACATTTTAAAAGTCCATTTCAGCTTGTGTTCCAACTTTCCCCTCAAGACCAGATTTAGGGCAGCAACATACTCTAGAAAATCGATTGTGTTGTCCTGGAGAAAGAAAAAAAACATTTATACCAAAATAAAGACAAAAGGATGTTGAATAGTTATCACTACAAAACTAACATATGCCCACTGTGGTCCTCAGAGGTTCCACCGTACTTACTCCATTCTTGTCAAAAGCGCGGAACATATTCTCAACGTAGTCTGCTGCCTCTTTGTTTTTAGTGACGCCAAAGAAGCTCTTGAACTCATGCATGAAGAGGGTCCCACTCGGGCACTCCACCACAAACTTCTTATACCACTCTTGAAGCTCTGCAACATCAATTTCCTGGTCTGACTCTTTCTCGTCACTCAAACGTTGTCCCATCACTGAAATAGTTCTAAAAAAATTTTAATGAGCCTCTTTAGCTTCGGGTGTGGTGTCCCATGTTTGATTGAAGTCCTCAGTTAAAGAAGCTGACTCTCGTTGTGTCAGCCAACACTCTAATATTCAGACATTTTTTCAACTATCAACCAAATGCCCATTTCCATCCCAACTCCACCTTTTGATTCTGTATAGCCTCTTTAGCCTAATATTTCTGGAAAAAATAAAAGTATTTCCATAAAGGTCGGAAAAAAAACATAACACTGCAAGTATTGCCTCATCTGCCAAATCTCAACTGAGGGTAAAGATGGTGCAAGGACTATTATGAATCACATGACAAGGGATTAGGAATACATACCTACTGTCTGGATGAATTAGTTCATAAGAGGATTTGACTTTGTCCATCTTCTAGATAGTGCTCAAGGGTCAACACAGGAAGTCCTGTTAGTCCTACACAGGTTAACCACTAAACAATTACAACAGGCACTGAAACAAATTATAGAACATTTTACAATCATCTATACAAATTGCTGTATTAGACCACTATAAATTTCAAAAATATATATCAACTGACATGGAAATTAGTGTGGTATAAAGAAATGCTCATCAACTGGTCATCAGATAACAATATACTGAACCATTTATCCAGACCTAAATTAATGCCTGGATTCAATCCACACACAGCTTATAGACATTATGGGTTTTAAAGACATTGTTTATAGAGATAAGCCTACTATTCACTCCACTGTGAATTCTGCAAAGGACTAGGTGTACTCTAGGTTTAGGGTTCTGGAAACTGACACAGAGCCAAGAGCCATAGTACCCAAAGTTTAGTTTCACAGTGTAGCCTATATCCTCCATTTTGTTTGCAAATCCGATGAATCATAGAGGGCAGACATTTGGTAATCCCTTTCTCTAAGACGATGCTATTTACAGGAACTTCCTTGATAACATGTGCAGGTTCTACCCTCCAGCCATAACTGTCATATAGACATAAACTTCATGATCAACATCAAAATATAGTTGACAACCATGGCTCAAGATATTGGCCTAATTTATTTCACAAGTTAACTGTCTCCACATATTCCAGTACATCCACATGAGACAAAAGTGACTGATGAATCTAGATACAGAAACATTTTTGAAAATCACATACACGGACATTAGATGAAGGCCAAATCTCCTCATTTCCTGTTGTAGATCAGTGCCTGGCACATTTGGAACATGTGATGTGCTGACCGGGCATTTCATAAGACAGGGATGATTGTCATTAGCCTAAGAGTGTGTCAAGGCTATTTAAAGGGATGTCATAACAAGATTACTTTTTTCTCTGAAACTTTTACAGAACTCTTCAAAATATATCTATAAATTGATCAATGATGTAACCGGTGTCCAAAGCTTTTTTGATATTTTCAATAAAATATGCAACAAACACTCAACTCTTCCCCTATCGACATATTAACACAGGTAATCAGTACAACAACGGACATTTAGTTCGTTATTGGGACCAGTGCCAAATGCTAATTTGTAAAGCTGTTGAAGTAGTAGTAGAAACAGTGAATATAATGAAGTTGCTCTTTCATGCTTGAAACATTGGAATTTCACTCAATGTCATTCAGTAACAATACAAAAAATTCACATCTTTTTAATAAAGTGTAAAAATGCCTTATCACCAAAATAGAGGTAATGTCATTTCATATCTGGCATATTGAATGTCTTTCTTGACAAAAATTAAGCATACGCCAGACTTAAAATGTTAGCATTTATTGCTTAATATGAATACTGTTTTGAAAGCCCAAGCATTATGTTCACAAAGGCAGCAAACACACAATCTACAAAATCTACTTTTAAGAAATCTTTAAATACTAATATAAAAACAAACTGTTGCAGAAACAAGTAAAGAAATGGCAGACAGTAATTGCCTAAAATATTCTAAACAAGCATCTGGTTATTCAATGGTCAGTCCTGCAGTAGGGATTGTATATACCGGTACCTTTTGGTTGACAGAAATGTCTGAAATTGAAAAAAGATTGAATTTTTTACAAACAAAACTAAAAAACTGTAAGTATCAGGACATTTGCAAGTTACAGGCAAACAAGTCAATTTTACTACAGTTCTCAACAAGAAAGTAGAGAATAAGAGGAAGCATTTTGGGATAGAGTGCCTCTGGAATGTTTAAAGGTATTGGTTCCCATTAGAACCTGTAATGTTCAATCACAAAACATGAGGATTGGTTCCAATCCATGGTTCTGTAGGCCATTTACTTCACAAGATTAGCACAATTGCAGGAAAAGGGCTTCCAGTGGTTTTATAGTATAGACAGTGTGTCATGGTCAGTTCTCCATACTTTACATTTTAAAACTACAGAAAATGACAAAGCCAAAACAAAAAAGCTGTGAATTGTAACTTTGCCCAGGGGAAACCTGAGGTAACAAACCAGTGGCGGGTCCAACTTGGCTGACCAACATATTCACCACGACAATCACAGCTAACACAGAAATGACAAAATCCTTCTACATGAAGATGTTAACCAAGCAGCTTTGGAATTGGTGGCAAAATTAGCAGCACAATAGAATGACAGTGATCCATGGGAGAAATAAACTCAGAATTAAAAAAAGGCATTTCATATTTTAATATGCCACAGTCTTAAAAAAAATAAAGAAAAGTAAAAACACCTTGAAAGATCTTTAAATAAGTTTTTTTTAAACAGACTAATTTGTGGACATGTTGTGTGGGTCATACAAGAGACCTGAGGGTGAAAATCCTCTGAGGCTACAGAAAAAGCCCCCGTCCTGGGAGACGATGGGTCCATGTTGGTAAAGAGACCTCCTGGGTGAGGTACAGTTATAGTATCTATACAGTGTAAAATATTGTTGGGTGGCCCTCAGGTTAGTCCTGTTCCATGGGCTCATCTGCGGACTCTGTGATTTCTGAAGTGTTTTCTGCAGCGGTGCCTACTGCAGACGACGGGGCAGTACTGCTGGGAGAGGCCGAGTGGACAGGTTCGTCACTGGGTGCTGCCTCATTAATGCTACTGCTACTGCTGACTGGGTCACTGCAGTCTCCTTCCTCCTTCTCTTCTAAACTCAGACCCTTCCCTGACTTATCTGGCTTATCCTGGGATTGGTCCATGGTGCTGTCACTCTTTTGACTGTGGCCAGATTCAGCCTCGCTCTCAGATGTCTCTTCCTCATCTTCGAAGGGCACCTCCGTCTGAGTGCTGGAGGGCTCTAGGGGAAGACAGAAGCTAAGAATAAGAATGGCACTCATCTATAAATCAACCAATACATTTTAGGAATGTTGTTCTCAGAGTAATACTTCCAAATTCCCTTTATACAATGCACGTACCATGATCATCTGTGGTGAGCATATCAGCTGACTTGTCTTTTTCATCTTCAACAATATCGGTTGAAGATTCTGGCATATCTGATGAGCTTTGGGCGGGTGCAGGACAGGAGACCTCTTTGTCGGCCTCCTCATTTTCCTCTTCATCCATGTTGTCAAACTTCAACCTCTTTACTTCATGGCTTGCAGCCTCCGTCGCATCCTCTTCTGGATGCTTGGTCTTCAACGGACTGCTTTGAGTGGCGACATTTCCTGGTGTAGATGACTCACTAAAGGTTCGAAGCATATAAGATAGTTAAATAATGCGTACGGTTTATCTGGGCATTACATTTGAGCGGTCAACTGATTTGTAAACAATGCTATTTACCTTACAACACGATGTTCTTGTTCTGCGAGAGCCTCCTTGTCTTCTGTGCTGTCAGGTAGACCATTAGTAGCCAGAGAAGTGGATAGCGATAGCTTTGGTCTGTTCAGTGGTCTTGGGGTCCCTGGCCCATTAATATTCCTTATTATAAGTAGGGAAGAAAGAATCTCAGTATGCACAATGTAATACACATTTAATCAGTCTTCTAGAATTGAACACATTTTCTGTATTGCTTTAAAATTCTCCACAAAAGCCAGATTGTAAACCTGGCAGAAAAAAAGACTAATGATTTGATTTTATAGAGCTTTTTTATTTTAAAGCTGCTGAATTAAAATCTCAAGGCTACAACCTAAATTGTAGCCTACAGTATGTCATAATTGCAATGGTATCCCACTCCATAGCCTATTAGGAATCTTGTTTTTGTTCCTTTTAATAATGTTATTTTTAGGATAATAGATATTGAAGGACCTCGACAAACGTTGCGTCAACACTTGAGTTGTGGATAAACCAAGTTCCACTACACTTAGCCTAATATTTTAAATGAGAAAAAGCTGTTGTGTAAAACAAATCCAGGGCTCCCACAGTTGTTTAAGAGAAGCTGGAAAGGTTCAGTGAAACCTGAATTTGTTGAGCCTCCATTCCAGGACACCCCTCAATGAGTACGATGGTAAATCTTTTCCACCTATGATCAGGGATCTCTGGACAGATCGCCTGTACGTTTCATGGTCAGACATTGACGAGCCGGTAGAGCTCACCTTTCTGAATAAAGAGAAGTACTGCCAGGGAACATCACTCCATTCATTCTGGTGACACTGTTTGCCCCATTTTTCCTTGAAAAGGCAGAGTAAAAAAATACAAATGACTGTAGGAAGTTTTAAAGCTGATCCAAGGGTTTGTGTGATGTTTAGCCATCACACACTTTCACATTTTATTAGTTAAGTACACAGGTTATGTGTGATAGCACGGTTTAGCAGCATGTTTGTAATTTTAACTTATAAAGAAGCTGCAGTGAAAATATGGGGGAAAAACAATGTTATGATATTTAACAAATTAGGAAAACACCTGGTACATAAAATTACATTTTTGCAACATACATGTATAATGTGAGATGCAAAATCCGCTCAGTTAAATAACTTCAGTCTGTGTATGCTAACCTATAGGAAAATATATTTAAAAAGTCCAATTTTATATTTTTGTAATTTACAGGATGACAGGTTTTCCTTAGACTCCTGTAGAGTATAATGACACTATCATTTAGACCCAAAGAGGAATGTATTCTTAAAATCTTTAAAGATTTTAAGCATTTAAAATAGGGTAATTCCCAACACATGTTAGTTGCCTGGAAAGCTACCTGTAAATTTGTATTATTACTTATAGCCTGTTGTTGGCTGGTTAGCCTAGTCGGCTTCTACAGTTGCTATCCATTACTGCATTATAACAGTACTGAATTGACTGGTGTTGGTTAGCTGCTGCAAACGTCTATACGTGGACTATATAAGCCTAAAGGACTTAAACAAGGCAGGTGACTAGTCAGGGATGCTGACAAGGGAGTAAAACTGGGATTCTTGTCCCTGGCCCAGTCCTGAGGGGGGCCCAAATTTTGTTTTTGCAGTCATATTTTTATAGCGGGAGGCCTATAATAGGATTCCTGGTGGCATCCCTGACTATAGTGAATACAATTTCCCATGGACAGAGTCTGTATTATATAGACTTTTGTCAACAGTGGCTCAAATACTTCACAATGACGCTTTGTTCCTTTTTTTTTAAATAATCGTCACTGAATATTTGGTCGAATCAAGATTGCGCAAAGGCAGTGTTTAAACATGGAGATGGAAAGCAATGAGATTAGCATAGATTTACAATGTGCTTTTTGCGCTGTTCAAGGTAAAACAGTGGACACAGGAATTAAGTGAAGCAACTCACCAAATTACACAACTTCACTTTAAGATACTATGTTTCAGAGATTATAGTGTATTAGATAGGGAGCCATAAATTAAGGCAGGATGTTACTGTAGCCTTCTGTTGAATCGTACAAATCATTTGTGAGCATGGGTAGACACACGAGGCCTAAACAAAGGGCTTAGTTGTAGAAAAGGCAGGCGTAGCACATGGGGATCCATCCGTGCTGCAACTACAAAATTCACCTGCGTGTCTTACGTTAGCGATAACTACAAATAAAACAAAGTATGGGCTATTATCTAGGTGCCAAAATCTAGATTTGGATTACCGGTACATTTCTACCTTGCACAGTTCTGCCATAGAATGTGTCCCTACAAACAAATACCGAATTGGTTAAGAAGCTGATGATTACAATTAGTTTCTTCATGGAAATAAATCAGGTTTGTCTTCTCCGCAAAGAAATGAAATTGTGCAAGCCAGATTTATATTGATGCTAGAATATAGTGATGTGCTTTATATGCATGCTCAATAATCAGTATTGAAAACTACTGATATAGTCTATCATGTAGGCTTGCATTTTATTACTGGTGCAAACTTTTACAAACATTATCTCTTATTACATTACAGTTGGCTGGGAGTTCCTGACTAAATTAAAGGCCAGTGCAAAGCGTTCCATGGATGGGTTGAATAATGGTCAAAACTAGTTTTACTTAGCTCTAAATTAGTTCTAAAATTAGCCAGTCATATGACCGTGTTTTAACACTTCAGTTTTGCAGTGAGACAGTATGGAGGTTTCTGAGGGCCAGTCTTAGATCATGAACAAATGTCAAGTCATTTTGGTAGAAACCATGGTCCTTATAAGGCAGTAAAAAATAAAGGAAAACGAACTAAACTGCCTGTCTTAACATGCCAAATTACTACTGCCTAGGTGTTTATTTGAGTTGCGAGATTAAAAAAGGAATAACAGAAACAAACCAAAAAAGGATAGAACCCTGTCATGAGTGATTTTATTTCTTATTACATTTTGGAATTTGTCTATGTTTGGTTGCTGTAATAAATAGCTAAAACAGACCTAGGACTCAAGTTTGATTCCCCTGAAATAAAATAATAAACAGAAATTAGTGAAACTGAGCCTCTATTCCTATATTTTTGGGGAACTGGGTTGATGGTGGATATCTTGAAGGGGTTGGGTAGACTGGAAGAATGATAGGTTGAATTTATCTGTGATCGATCCCCCCAGCTGGTCTGCGCACACCCTGAGGACGTGACTAGGTATTTTAGACATTTAACTAGGAAACATGACATAACACTTACTCTGAAGTAGGACACACACAGCTGACCACCATCACATTCTGCAAAACATAAACAACACCATCTATCTTGTAGGCTAATACAAATCTAGCTTGTAAAAATATAAGATAAGAAAAACACATTAGGAGATGCCAGAAAGAAAAGTCAAAGGAGCACAAGGACATATATTTATGACATTGGTGTACTAATGAGGCTGAACACCTATTATGAGAACTCAGTAGCAGTAATAAGACGTACCTTTTCCACTCCTCTGAGGAACTTGTCTGTTCCTGTGTAGTTCCTCTTA
Organism: Umbra pygmaea; assembly: GCA_016801145.1. Taxonomy (NCBI): domain Eukaryota; kingdom Metazoa; phylum Chordata; class Actinopteri; order Esociformes; family Umbridae; genus Umbra; species Umbra pygmaea. Next base: position 2,655 of record JACXGM010020091.1, on the reverse strand, counting down.
GGTTCAGTAAGTAACTCACACAGACGCTGGATGGTGAATGGAATCCTGAAAAACAGATGTGTTAAGAATACTACTTTCATAATGGTTATATTACTGTACGTACACACCACCACAGACTTGAGCTTCAAAGTTACCGGAAGTCATTCATTTTCAATGGAAGCCAGCTTCTCTCAGCTGCAAAGACCGGCAAATCAGTCGTCGTTGCTTTTGGGCATGTTGAGTGACCAGAGCGTCAACCAGAAAAGTTTAAGTTTGTTCAACTTTATGGTAATGAGCTATGACGCGGTTCAGCGGCAAACGACAGTCAACCAATCGGAATTTAAGTACGTCTTCTAGTATTCCTTGCTTGATGTGAATGTCCAGCCACGTTTTTGGCCACTTTGGCCGCTCTGACATCTAAAGCTTCCCCATACTATTTTGACAAGCATCCTTGACAGGGCGTAAAGAGCTTCTTTTGAAGCTTAAGTCTGTGGCGGTGTGTACGTACAGTTAGGTTAAAGATGTACTGGTAAAAACAAGCATTCAATTATAATTTTATTAGACAATGGAGGACACTCACCCATTGTAACCTTCTACAATTTTGAGAATTCTCTCTTTCATCTCTTCAAAAGGAATGTACTCTACATTAGGATTGGTTGGAACTCGCTGGTCTGGAGTTGAGGCTCTGAAGTCATCCATTACCTTCTCAAGTTTAAAAAGGAAATAACTTTTGAACTGTGACCATGATATCCTAAAAGAGATGGGAGACCAAGGTTATCCTCCATACATCAGACACATACGGTAGCCTACCTTTGTGTTGCTGCTGCAATATAAACACCATAACATGATCATGGTCAAACAATACCCTTTGTTTAAGTAACACAAATTAGGAAAACACTAAAAAACATGTTATGACTAACCAACACTTCAACTGTAATTTCTCAGACACTTACATAGTTTCTCCCGTTTTGGCGACATGACACAGAAATTGATCCAGAGCAGGACAAGGATCTTTCTTCCCTTTCTTCTCAAAATCTGACAGTAATTAAGCAAAATATAAATTACTCCCTTAAGTTGTATACAGCAGTAATGGGTTCATCCGAGTACCAGTCATTTGGCTAACTAATATACGAATCCTTGAAAAAAGACAGGAATAACAGCAATATTTGCTAAACAGACTGGTACCTAAGCAGTGTAGTGCTAGAACAACGGTTTCTACTCTTATGTGCAGGTAACTTTAAGAGTGAACCTAATACATACAGGTTACATTAGAAGGGACCAATCATAAGTTGCACGGAAACAACATAAACTAATTATTCAGCTAACTGTGACACTAACTAGTAACGTTAAAATATATACAGCAGTATACACTAGCTAAGCTGTTGGTAGAGTATCAACATACGGTAACTGGTTATTTATCTCGGCTGTACTTGGCTAGTTATCTATTGGCGCTGATATGACTGCTATTTAGATTTGTCTTTGTTGTGTGTTTTAAATATCTCGTTTTCTTGTTGGTGGCTGTCTTGGCCAGGACACTCCTGCAAAATAGATGTTTAATCTCAGAGAGTTAAAAAATAGAATAGCTAGATTTAGCTAGGTATCGTCAGCATTGGCTAGTTTAGCGACTGGCTAACTTGGTAGGTACAAGGTCTGTAAAATAGTTTAAACACAACATCGGAAGTTGTTGTGTTTAAACTATTTTAAACACAACAACTTGAACACTTGAAGTGTAACTAACCTGTTAGCTTCAACTAGCTGGTAATAACCGAGTAGTGTAGTGAGAAAGGCCTGCTCTACCTGGCTGGACAACTTAGCGGCACAGCTAACCGTGTTAGCACAAGTTAGCCATCGAAAGGTCTGTCTATCTATCTGGATTAGATGGCTAATTTTATCATTTAAAATGAAGTAATAACATGGGCGAATACGGAACGTGTGCTACAAATTGTAGAAGTCAACATTACCAGTGAAAGCCTCCAAAAGTGTGTCGATTTCCATGGTTGTACAGCGATGGCAACCACACCAATATACCGATGTACCTTAGAGTGGTGTTCAACCTGCGGTCCGTGGTACTGCAGCTGGTCCGCGAATTATTTTACATAATATTATAATATGTAATAAAAGTAATATCAAAAAATAATAAAAAGATAAAAATAAGAAGAAGAAAGTGTACAATTTATTTTTAAATATTCATTTTTAAGTAGTAAATCTATTTCTCATGTCATTTGCAATTCATTATATTTTTAGGATTTATGTTATGAATTACCAGTTATTACATCATTATGTTATTATTTTTATTTATTTTTATTTAACCTTTATTTAACCAGGTGGGCACGGTGAGAACAATTTCTCATTTAGCAGCTGCATTATTAGCAGTTAATTAATTGCTGCACACACAATGACTGTCTTAAAAATTTTAGCCAATTTTAGACTGTGACTATTACATACATGTATATAATTCACAATGTATGTGTACAGACAGTGCAATTGACCTATCGCCGGCCCCTCCCCCAAAACTGCCATTGTCCAATCACACATCATAGCAACCGTAACAATGTGAGCAGGTCCGACAAAAATTGACTCCAAGCAGGACGGTAAAGCGGTGCGCCAACAGCATTTGTAAATCGGACATTAGATACCCCGAGAGATTGTCTGGAGGAGATGTGTTCTTTCCCTTCC